>MCJB01020803.1:0-37067 GCA_002018475.1 Nicotiana obtusifolia
GGTGTCCATGATGGTCCCTAACTATGATTCCTGCCCCTGCTTTCCCCGGATTTCCTAAGGCACTACCATCGGTGTTGATTTTCACATAGCCTTGTGATGGCCTTTGCCAGATCACTTGCTGGGCGGTGAGCTGGTGTTTTAGCTTTTCAATGACAGAGTAGTATCTATCCAGTTTGGTGGCAAGTTGATGTTGGGGTATGATGTTCTAAGTAGAAGGAAGAGATCAGCTGTGATAGAATACAGTGTTCTAGCCACAGAGGATGTTTTCCTTCCATACTTAGCTGAGCATCTATTCTTCCACAGGTTCCAACATATGATGATTGGTAAGGTATCTATGACTAGGCTATGCACCTCATTTTCCTTTTTCAAGAGCCACCATTTCATTAAGTGCGTTTTCAGTGATTGCCTATGGTCAAGGATACGTACTGGGCCGTTGAAGTATTTCCAGATAATTTTAGCAAAGTGTCCACTGTGAAAAATATGCTCCACTGTTTCCACACCAGGTCGGATGCAACAAGCACATTTTGCGATAGTGGGGGGTCCAAATTTGGCCGTCCTATCATCAGTGGGAAGCTTGTTTCTCAAAGCTCTCCACAAGCAGAACGACCATTTGAAAGGGATTCAAACCTTTAATTTTTTAACTTTCACCGAAATGCATCTAATCAACCTACGAAAATCCAAATCCGGACATACGCCTAAGTTCAAAATCACCATATGAAGCTATTGGAATCATCAAAACACCATTCCGGAGTCGTCTACATAAAAGTCAAACTGCGGTCAACTCTTTTCACTTAAACTTCTAAAACAAGAATTGTTCTTCCAAATCAATCCCGAATCATCCAAAAATCGAGCTCAATCACACACGCAAGTCATAATACATAATACGAAGCTACTCGAGGCCTTAAACCACCAAATGGAATGCTAATTATCAAAATGACCGATCAGGTCGTTACATATCTCTTATCTTTTTACAGCTTTTTGAATCTCCCCAATCCGATTTTTATAGAAAAATTTATGCCCAAATAGTAACTACTGTCCAATTCAAAAACGGGATTAACTTTATATTATAAATGACTAAAATTCACCATGCAAAAGATATACTAATTCACATATAGATAGAGTAAGAAACTTACTACAAGTTTGAGAGAGTTTCTCCACAAAATCCAAAACCTAGGTCTGTCACTAGTATAAATTATTTTTCATAAGTTAACTAAGCAAGAAATTCTAAAGTATCTAATGAACTAAATACAAATACATATATGAATTAAATAAATGAAAATTAATTCTTTTAACAAAATAACTTTAAATCTCATGGAAACTTAAATTTAAAGAAAGGGTGAAAATATTTTTAAAACATATACATGAAATAGTCAATTAATATGTATAATATTTTATAAAAATTAGGGCGTTACAGCCAACGCTACGCACTATTGGTACATCAACCATCATAACCATTACATTTAGTTCTATCTCCGTGGCTGTTCATGAAGTGGGGAATGTATATCGTCGGACCATTGTCACTGACCCTTGGTAAGGTAAGATTTCTTTTAATTTTAACTGGCTATTTTTCTAAGTGGGTTGAAGCAGGTCATTCTCAGAAGAACGACGAACGTGAAGTGATGGATTTCTTGTGGGAGAACATAATTTACAGATTGAAATACCAAAAAAGATAGCCTGCGATAACGGGCCACAGTTTATAGGCGCAAAGATCACAAAGTTCCATGAAGACTTGAAAATGAAAGGGATCACATCTTCGCCCTATCATCCAAGCGCAAATGGTCAAGAGGAATTAACGAACAAAGTGATTATACAAAATCTCAAGAAGAGGTTGGAAGCGGCTAAAGGTAAATGGCTTGAGGAACTGCCTGGAGTGCTATGGGCATATCGAACAACGGCCAAATCGAGCATAGGAGAAACTCCTTTTTTCCTTGTGTACGAAGCAGAAGCCTTAATCCCAGTAGAAGTAGGAGAGCCTACCTTGAGATATTCCCAGGCAAGTGAAGAGACAAACAACGAAGCGATGTTAGTCAACTTGGAGCGACTCGATGAGCGTAAGGACTTGGCACATATAAGAATGGCAGCCCAGAAGCATAGAATGGAAAGATATTATAATCAAAGAGCCAACTTCCATTATTTCAAAGTGGGAGACTTGGTTCTAAGGAAAATAACTCAAAACACCTGGGAACTCAATGCAGGGAAGCTAGGTCCAACCTGGGAAGGCCCTTACCGGGTTTCAGCTGTCACCGGGAAAGGTTCATACGAGTTGGAGAATAGGGATGGAGAAAAGTTTCCAAGAAACTGGAATGTGGCATATCTCAAAAGATATTATTGCTGATAAACGCCACCTGAGCTGAAAGTATGTGCCACACTTTTTATCCCTTCGTCCAGTTTTTGTCCCAATTGGGTTTTTCTGGCAAGGTTTTTAGCGAGGCAGCAACGGAAAGCATAATACGAAGAATGTTTCAACAGCAGCAATAATACCTTTAATACCAAGGCACACAAGCGAAGAACCACTCCAGAGCGGTTAGATAATCTTTGCCTCGATAGAAAAATTCCTACCGAGAAAGTGAGTTGGCTATCAAGCAAAGGTTACCCGACCATTCATAAGTGCAAACCACTAGAGGATTGTTAGATAGTCTTTTTCTCGATAGCATAAATTCCTAAGGGGAAGCGAAGTTTGTTACCGAGCTGAACATTGTCTAGCAATTCATTAACGGGGTCCTCGAAGGTGCAAAACTTCTAGTGTTCCCATTCGCATTCTTCACATTCAAACACTGGGGGGGGGGATGACATGAGGATATGGCAACAATGACTGCCACGTCGACCGGAACACGAAAATCGGGAACATAGTTGTATCATTGGGACCGGGGATAGCGCTTCCAGCCCTGTAGAAATAAGTTGTACAAGTTAGCCAGAAGCAATGGCAATTTCTTAGTATAACGAATGCTTATGTACTTTTTGAAAAAGGAAGGAATAAAGTAAAGTCCTTTTTTTCCATCTTGTTTCTTGTCTGATCGATGAATTGATTTTATCATTTGAAAGTTAAACAAGTACTTCAAATGCTAGCGCCGTAATAAACATGAGACGTCCTCTTCAAGAGCATCGTAAACATAAGAGGGCCCTCTCTCATAATAACCTTCACGATAAAAGGTTGATTTCAGAAGAACTTGTGCTCGAAATCCAAATGCTTTTGGGGGAAAAAATACACCCTATTCCTTACATAGTAAGATGCAAACAGTCAAACTTGCGCAAAACACTTAAGCAAAAAAGAATGCAAAGATTAAAACTTGCATAAATGTTCAAAAAAAAAAAAAACTCATGCAATACTTGAGCAAAAAATGTCTTTATTCACAATAAACGTGCCGAAGCGACATAGATACAAAAGTTGGGAAAAAAACAAAAAACCTAAACTGCTGCATCTCCAGAACCCGGAGGAAGAGAAGTGTCTGCGCCCCTAGGGGAAGCGGGCCAATCTCTTGGCTAAGGGTTTTCACTTCTTGCTCGCTTTGCTGCAAACGAATCTCCAACACAATGGCCTCAGTAGCTTTGGCTTCCAATTCTGAGAGGCGAGCAACAGTTTGCTCCCGCTCGGCCAAAAGTTGATCCTGTGTGGAGGTAAGTTCTTCTTTTTCCCGAATCAACCTCTGGAGGCCCTCAGAAGAAAGAAAATTGGCCTACAAAATAAGAAAGGCAAACTCAGGATATTTTCAGTCAAAAACAAAAGAAATAACAAAAAAAGTGAAGAATGTACCGCTACGGCATTGTGCATGGCATTGTTCAACAAGCACTTTCCCTAGAGAGCCTGTATCGTTTCCCAATCCTTTTCTGAAGCCAAAGGCTTCATATAGTTAGCAAGTTCCACCGAACGGGAAAACAAATTGCATCCGGTGGAGGCTAGGAGTAACTCTCCTCTTCCTTTGCGGATCTTCTGAGGGGCAGCATAATTTTGCCCCAAATTCCCGTGAATTAGGGACTGGGGAAGAAGAACACCCTCTTCCCGGACAGATGCGGCCGATGGAGATGATGTAGCAGTTGCTGGTGGACTTGGTGAAGGTAGAGATGATGTAGCAGTTGCTGGTGTTGGTGAAGATGGAGAAGAAGGTGATGGTGTTGAAGGGTAAGAAGCAGCTGCGACAAATGCGGTGCTGGTTGTTGGTTGCTCATCAACCGAAGACAGTAGGGACCCGGTATTCAGCCCCACAATACCGGGTGTAGCGACTGGGATCCAAAAGTGGGAGTTGGCATTTTTCACCATTTCATACTCCTCCCAGAGTACCGAGATATTGTCCTCGGTTGGTGTAACTAACTCAACAGATTGAGCAGACTGTTGAGTTAAGAAAGGTCGTCATCTTCTATGTAGAGAAGCTCCCTCCTCGCTAGCTTTTCCATCATCGTCAATCATCATGGTATCTATGGCCGGCCCAGGGGGAGGGATCGTTACCACGACTTCCGTAGATGACTCGGAGGCAGCATTCTTCTCCCTCTTATTCTTTCCCCCGGCAGAGGAACGCCTTTTTTTTGGTTTCTTGTTCTCCATCCGGGGACTCCGAGAAGAAGCACTTGCACTAGAAGCAGGCCCGGAGACATTTGTCTGTGAAAAAGATTTCTGCAGCAGCCTCACCATATTAGCATGATCAGCCAAAATGTCCTCCTCGGGGACGACAACTAAGCCCTCGCGTAGACCTATATTCAACAGGAGAGAAGAATCAGATAACTTTATCATAAGAAAAGATAATGAAATGATGAGTTAAACTTACCACGTTGTTTGGCCTTCCACCCATATTTCAGGGACAGCTCTTTCTACGAGTGGGTTTCGGGCGTTGTAACGTCTAAAATTTTCTGAACCTATTGGTCCAAGCCCTCAATCCTAGGGGGAACCCACCGAGTCGATGAGGCCGGTAAAGCAAGACAAGTTAATAATGACGACGAAAGGATCTTTAACAAGAGTAGAAGCAAACTGTAAACTTACGAGTGCAGTTCCACAATTCCGGGAAGGAAGGAGCTGAGGCGCAGATGATTTCACCGGTGGCAATTGAAACAAACCGTTTGATCCACCCACGATCATTGTTATCATCCATGTTGGATAGCAGTGCATGGTGGCCTTGTTTGCTGAAGTTAATCATCCCCCCACGGAGATCTTGGGGGAATAGCGTTTCATCATATGAGCTAGGGATAGCTCCTCCCCCATTTCCTGGCACAGGCGTCGAAGGCAAGTAATCGTCCTCCACACGGAGGGAATCACTTGTGCCAAACAGACTTGATAGCGGAGGCAAAACTCCTCAATAACGGAGTCAAGCTCTCCACTGAGAGAAAATATCCCCAAAGTGAAGGGATGCGTATAGAAGTACGTAAAACCCTTCTTGGGTAAGGTTACCCGCTTTGCCAAATCAGGAGCGATAATGTCTAAATCTTAGAAACGGCAATCTTCCTTCAAAACAGGAATGCTGGAAGGACGGATGGAAGAAGGATATCTGCTAACAGCCCCATTGTGCGAGGGCTAACAGAAGAAAATTTCTCTTCGAAGTCTTTTGTTATGACAAGACTTTTAAGGATGACGGTACTCACTGTTGGAGGAACGACATCATCGGCTTTGTTTTTGTTCTTTGAGGAACTGGTATTTTTTGAAGAAGAAGCCGTTGTATGTTATGGAAGAATGAAAAGCTTTTCTCGTTTGAAGAAAGTTAAAGAAAGGTTGAAGAACAGAATATAAGTTGAATGAAGAGAGTTTGGAGAATTATGGAGTATGAATGAAGGAGGTTGATGCGTATAAGTAAAGGTTTATACGACGTCTAATCAACCGTCAGAAGCTTTTCAGAGAGGATCAGAGAGACTCCCGCCAAAAAGAATATTTCTACCAACTTCGCGGTGACACAAAGTTATGTCACCGGAAAGCAGGGGGACTATCTGTATAGGATAAAATATGTTATGGTAGGTGGTTTCATAAGAGAGTGACACATAGAGCAGAAGGCAGAGGATAGTTAAAACCAAAGACAACTATTCCATTTGTAACCGGAAAGAATGATGCTCATAAAGATGCAATAAATACCTGTCACCCGGTAGCATTCAATAGAGAATATTCCACAGTATTTAGTACACTGCCCATTACAAAGAATTTGTCAATTATGCTCACCGTTATACATTCTTGAATGACCCTCATAATTGATATTAAAGAAGGGCATGGTCCTAGGACCTTGTTCCCTAGGTACAACTATAAATATTGAGCTCTGTCATCATTGTAAAGTACACAAATTTTCTAGCAAATTTACGCTATAATCTATTCAAAGCTCTATACAATTTTGTCTCCTAACTTTGATTTCATAAGTGTTGTACCTGGAAGCCTCGCTCCCGGAATTACTAATTCTACTATTTCATCTTCATATCAAAGCTAAATATTGCATATTTCCTCAATTCCTTTATTATTTTAGGATCGAATTAATTCACTTGTCTAGAAATCACGTATAAATTCAAATGTACCGTTTTACAAGTGAATAATTTATTTTTAGTATCCACTTTTGATTTTGCACTCCATTTAAGAAAAAGTAAATAAAGTATGTATTTTATTATTTTATCCATAATAATAATAGTCTTTCAACAAGTATTGTGAATGATTTGAGGAATAATAGTTAATGGTAAGGGTGAAAAAGTTAATCTTTCTTTTTATTTACTAAAATTAATAAATTAAAGTGAAAATATATTTTTAGTACAATGGATAAGTAAAAGTTACCGTAGGAAGTATTCATTTAGAAAACTCTTGCTACTTTCTGAAAAACAAGTATTTTCGCTAAACCGGAAAACTAACCCCCTAATTTTGTATCTCTAGTTAAAAATCTGTACATTTAATATTGATTCTTTTGTCCAGGTTCGGGGGTCGCACCTTGGTTTCGGATCCCAAGAGTTTCTTTCGCAGAATTTAAAAACAAAAAAAGCAAGGAACACGAGTTATAAATAATTCTTGCATCTTAAAAAACTTATACTCCGTCCGTTTTAAATTAGATAATATATTTTATTTTTATGTTGTTCCAAAATAAATGTTATATTTTTGAATTTGAAAATAATTCTACTTTAAAGTCTTCATTTTATTTATTTTACTCTTAATGAGAAGCTTTTATAATCACACAAATGTCATGATCCCCCAAACTTTTACCCCTTAAGCTTTTAAGACTACAAGTTTCCAAAGTCTTCTTCTTTTTATTTAAACTCCATATCGAGTCAAACTACCTCATCTAAATTGAAACGGAGGGAGTACCATACAAAATTTTGAGTTTTTTGGAATTTGCACTCTTAATATATGCTTTCTTTCTTATTTTGTATCTTAATTAATTTACGCCCTAATGATAATTAAAGAAAAATATATCCTAACAAACTTTTGGGTGTGCGTGTAGCCGCGTCTACGCATTTTACGACATGAAATCTTGACTTTGAAGATACAATACGACTTGTTCAGCCGGTCAAACTAATCATTGCACCTAGCATTTGAAACAGAATGTTTAGTTTTCGAATTCTATGTAATCATGCGAACAACGAGTAAATAATATTATATCATTATTTAGGATATTAGAACTTATTACAGAGAAAATTTGCTCTATCAAATGATATCACATGATAATATTGTATATTTTAATTTATACTATATTAAATGTATGAAAGTTCTTAACGAAATAGCGTTCGTTTTTTTTTCTATTTATTTAAAATAGAGTTTACACTAGATAAAATAATTATTATATTATTTTTTTTATTTTTAAATATTTAAAATCTACTACGTTTTATTTACCAAACTCTTCCTTATTTGAACTATATACAAAATCTTAATATTTAAAACTTTAAAATCTATTCAGATTTTACTAGTTCAATTAAACACAAACCTAAAATAAACACATAAAATCGATCACTAATATAAATATCTCAACTTTTATGCAAGTTACCTTACATATATAAACTAATTGAATGGAATAATTATTAAAAAATAACAATAGTTACGTAGGTATGTTGGTAATTAGAATATTTGTTAATTGAATGCCTTAAATTGAAATATATCTACGTTAAGATATATTTCGGAGCGCCTGTTGGTAATTAATACTTATTTATAATAAGTATCAATTTTAAATTTTAAAGGATGTTGCGTGTATCCTAGAGAAAATAGGGTTGAAAATAGGAAAAATATCATTGGATAATATCAAACTTCTTTGTGGCAGAGTTTTTTACTTTATTGAGTAATTAGATTATTAAGATCAGTAATCATTATAAGTAAAAACTTTTTTTTTCTCTTTAATTTTTCTTTTACTAAACTCGAACATAATTTTAATATAAAATTTATGTAACTTTTATAAAATCGTATATTTATTAAGACGAAATACACGCACAACACGCGTATTCTAAACACTAGTTAACAGACAGTTGAACAAATGAGTCAATATGAAAGTCATAGCTTTCCAATATATCAAAATCATGCCCCATTTGCGCGGAATGTGGAATAATGAATCCAATCAAACTAGTAAATTCAACAGATTTTAATTTGTCATTTTAAACTATATTTTATATATTGAAAATTATAAATGGTACTGGGATATTTCGAAACCAAAATAGGATTCTCTCGAAAGACTTTCTATTTTTTCTCTCTGAAAGCTTTGCAATATTTTTAAATTCTAGCCTCTTACATCTTAACTTTGTCTTGTGACAATTAACTTATTCGTTCACATAAATAAACCGCAGGGGAAAAAGTTCGGGCCCGATGTACGCACCACTTTAAACTAGGTGAATCAAGAAATACTTAAAAACCGATTAAATGGATCGAATCATACGTATCGAACCGTTTTTTTTTTTTTTTTTTAAATCATAGATTTTCGGTTTATGAATATAAACCGAAAGAATACCGAATCGTACCGAATAAATTTACATGAAAAAAATTATATTTATACATTAAATTAAAATAAGAAAGCATTAAATTTTCCTTGGGCCTTGAAATTATGAAACGGTTACAAGCCAACAAGTAATTAAACTTAAAATCCTAATTCCCAAACCTATCATATTGCTCCTACTGAAATTAAATTATTTTCAGCATATTCACAAGCAAGATACAAGATATTCTAACGATTATGAGTAGCAAACTATAATCTATTGAATATGTTTTATTTCTTATGAATTAGATTTATATTTTCGAATGTTTTAATCTTCTATAGACTTTATTCTTGAGTTCCATCTTGCTTAATATTTTTTCACTTGTGTGATTTATATTTTCTTTGTCTATGCTTATTTTGTTTTTTTACACTGCTATAGAATAATTGATGGGTATATACTCTAGCCATCTTTCATGTTTTATTAATTCATCACCCTTTAAATAGTAAATATTTCTAGAAAGTTTTGCTAAGTCCTATAAAAGTACGTATGTTATTGCATTCTGCTTCTACAAGTGACTTTTAAATGACATCTAAAAAAATATCGAAAATTAACCGAACCGTACCGATATCGAAGAGAAACCTACATGATTGGTACGGTTTCTAAAAGTCTAAGTTTGGTTATACATCATAGAATAACCGAAAAATTGGTACGTTACAAATTTTTATAAAATAACCGGCCGAACCGAACCATTGACACCCCTACGTTAAACTATTTATTTGACCATTCAATATATGGTAACTAATTTGTGTTTGTGCTTCACAAAATACTCATGAAATCCCTAAGGAAAAATACTCCCTAAGAAATTTCTTCATTCTCCATGGCTCTGTCACGACCCTAAATTCTCACCTTCGGAATCGTAATGGTGCCTAACATTTCACTTGCTAGGCAAGCCAACGTTAGAATAATCTTAACCATTATTAAACAAATTAAATTAAACGGAAGTCAATTACTGAAATAAAGTGCGGAAGACCATAACTACCGAATCATCAAAGTACATCCCCGAATCTGGTGTCACAAGTGCACGAGCTACTAGAATAATACAAATAAAGGTCTGCTAAAATTCAAGCTGTTTGAAAGATAATACACAGCTAAGATAAGATGGAAGGAGACTTCAAAACTCGGACACTGTGCAGTTATACCTCAAGTCTCCTCTAAGTAGCTGAATCCGAGCAAGTCTATGGTACGCCGCTGGGACCAACTCCAAAATCTGCGCAAGAAGTGCAGAGTGTAGTATGATAAAAACCGACTCCATGCACGCTGTAAGTGTCGAGCCTAACCTCGAGGAAGTAGTGACGAGGCTATGACAAGACACGTATGTAAACAACCTGTACAAGTATATACAAACACAAAGCAACAATAGCACAATAAATAATAATTTATAGGTTTGAGAGGGAACATGCGAAGGGGGATGATATAATAATTTCAGCTGGAGAAGTGTCACGTAGCAGCCAATTAATTCATCAACAATAAAATGAGCAACTGATAATATGAAAATGGCACGTACCATTCTTTGTGCTTTTACTCTCATCCTTCCCATAAAGTGATAAATAAATAATAAGATTGGCAAGCCATCATCCTCTTGCTTTAACTCTCTTTCTTGCCATGAATTTATAAATAAATAATAATAATTAGCACGGCATCACACTTCGTGCTTTAACTCTCTTTTGACATGACATCATGATGTGCCGGGTAATTTCGGCACATTTTGATACTATTTGCTTAAAGTTTAACTTGTTTTACTTGTTAATTATCACGATACTTACGTAATTTTAGTGTATTTGCAGTATATTGAGTGAAGGAATCCAGAAGTATGAAAAAGAAGTCAAAAAGCCAGCTAAAGACAAGAAAAGGGGTCAGGAGCATCGCAGATGTAAAAATGCGATCGCAGAACAGATGTGCGAATCGCATATTCGACAGGTAGTTCGCAGACTGAGACAGAACTTTGGGCCAATCTTCATGTCGAGAATGCGGTCGCAAATGTGATTGCAAAACAGGAATGCGAACTGCAAATTGGCCTGGTGGAATCGCAAACACAAACAGAGTTCTGGGTGAAGATCAGTGTGAAGAATGCGATCGCATTCTGCGATCGCATAGTCAGCATGCGAACCGCAAATCCAGATGGGACGAGAGCAAAACTGGCTGGTTGATTTGCGATGGATGATGAAGATTTGCGAACCACATTCCTGTTCTGCGACAGGAACGCGGTTCGCATTAGTCCAACCTGGCAAAACTGACCGATATTCGCCTCGGGTTTTGGGCCTCTATAAATAGGTTTTATAGGGTTTTGTGAAGGCATTCTTGTCAGAACTTAGAGTACAAAAGTACGGCTTTGATTATTTTCGAATTCTTAGAAGCTTTTGGTGATCAAAACCCTCTATTTTTATAAGATGATATCAGTTACTTTTTCTTGTGCTTTAATTCTCAGCATGTGTAGCTAAACTTAAACGCTGAGGTTGTGAACCCTAGATGGGTAGAATGTTATTGAGAGTTTGATATTGAATCCAATTTCGAAAGAGGCTTGATATTTATTTATTTCTTGTTTTTCAATTAATCGTTAGTGGTTGCAAACATTAACGAATTCCAATTAACGCTATCTTATCTTGGAAAAGTGAGATAGGGTTTGGTAGAGATAAATAACAAAAATTCAGGGCGTTAAACCTTGTTTAACGAAATCACTTAGGAATAAGTAGATTTTAATTTGGAAAATAATTGGTTGTTATTAAGATCGACTCTTTTGTATTCGGGAGAATCGTAAGAGGATACATTATCCAAGTATTGGGAAATATTGGATAAATACCTTAAACACCAATTGCATATCAAGAACGGAATTCGATATCAATATCAAGAACATTCTACTATATTAAGAGGAATACAACCTTGGTTTCTTATAATTCATAGTTCATAGTTCTCACGTTCAAACTATTCTAAAACATTAGTTCTCAGTTTTCTTTTCTTACGTATTAAACACTCCTTTATTTTATTTGGCTACTTGATAGAATTACGACTAAGTAAAGTATTACATTAATTGGACAATAGTTTCACGCCTATTCCCTGTGGGATTCGACCCCAACCTTGTTGGGTTACTATATTTGACATCGATCGCTTATACTATTGTTAAGGTGTAATTTGAGCGAATCACATCACTGTTCGTGCTTTAACTCTCTTCTGGCACGACATCACCCTTCGTGCTTTTACACTCTTTGAAAATGGCACGACATCCCCCTTCGTGCTTTTATACTCTTCCACAATATTCAACAATAATTAAATAAATAACTATTTCATGAATAATGATCAAATAATCAATAATAAACTTAAGCAGGAATATCTTAATTAAATAGCAATTATTCAAAATGAACAAATTCCTCCAGCATGCTTTGACTCAACCACAACGCATAAGTACTCGTCACCTTACATATACATTGTAGCCGCACATTAAATCAAGTAGCAAATAGACAAACAAGTCTTACTCCCTCAAATTAAGGTTAACCGTGACACTTACATCAATTTGCAGCCAACTCAAGATTTTCAATAAACCTTTGCCTCGTGAATTGGTATCCGAATGCGTCGAATCTAGTCACAAATAATACAATACACTCAACATGAATTATAGAAATCAATTCTATATGAAAATACTAAATTTTCCTATTAAAATCCAAAATTTAACTCAAAAATCACCTGTGGGGCCCAAATCTCGGAACCTGACAAAAGTTACAAAATACTAACTCACATTCAACCACGAGTCCACCATACAAATTTTATCAAATTCCGACATCAACTCGACCTTCAAATCTCCAAATCTTATTTTCAAATCCCTCGGTCCAAATCCTCGAATTTCACCTCAAAAACACGTAATCTAGTCGGAATAATTAGTGATAATTCAATATTATTGACTAACAATAATCACAGGTGACTTAACCTCAAGTTTTGCCGTGAATTCTCGCTCAAAAATCGCCTCAACCCATGTTGGAAATGTCCAAAATGACAAAAATGCAGGAACCCTCTATTTTTGTAGTCTGTCCAATGCTTTCGCACCTGCGGACACTTAACCGCACATACGGTTCCGCTTTTGCGGAGAAGCTTCTGCTTCTGCTTCTGCGACTGCCTTCATTTCTGCGGACGAGGAGTCCGCTTTTGCGAGGCATCGTCCAATTCTGCGGACCTCACGCTTCTACGATGCCAGGCTCGCTTCTGCGAGCCAATTTCTGCAGGTGTGATTGCATCAGTAGGTAGCAACAAGTTTCAATTGTTCTAAGTCAAAATTTGATCTGTTAACCATCCGAAACTCACCCGAGACCCTCGGGACCTCAACCAAATACAATAACAAGTCCCAAAAAATCATATGAACTTAGTCGAACCTCAAATCACATCAAACAATGCTAAAACCACGAATCATACCCCAATTCAAGCTTAAGAAACTTAAGAATTTTGAACTTCTACATTCGCTGCTGAAACCTATCAAATCAAGTTCGATTAACCTCAAAATTTGCACACAAGTCATAAATGACATAACGGACCTATTCAAATTGCTAGAATCGGATTTTGACCCCGATATCAAAAAGTCAACTCCCCGGTCAATCTTGCAAGTTTAAATTTCTATTTTAGCTATTTCAAGCTTAATTTTACTACGGACCTCCAAATAATTTTTCGGACACGCTCCTAAGTCTAAAATCACCATATGGACCCACCAGACCGACAAAACACTAATCCGGGTCCATTTGATCAAAATGTTGACCGAAGTCAACTTAAGTGAGTTTTAACGCACTACTTCACATCTTTATCAATTTTCCACATAAAAGCTTCCTGAATAATTATACGGACTACACACGCAGCTCGAAGAAAATGATGTTATTCGAGGCCTCAGAACATGGAAATAAATATTAAATTTAAGGATGACCTTTCGGATCATCACATTCTCTACCTCTAAAACAAACGTTCATCCTCGAACGGAATTAGAAAAAGTACATGGGCTGGTGAAAAGGTGTGGATATCTACTCCGCATGTCCGAATCGGATTCCCAGGTAGATGCTACTACCGACTAACCTCTCCGTTGTACTCGAACTGATGGATAACTCTCAGACCTCAACTGTAGGACTTATCGGGCTAGAATAGCTACCAGCTCCTCCTCATAAGTCAAATCCTTGTCCAACTGAACTGAGCTAAAATCGATGAACTGCTGATATACTAGGTGGTAGTGCAAGCCTGTAGGCTACTTCACCCATCCTTTCAAGAATTTCAAAGGGTCTAATATACCTAGAGCTCAACTTGCCTTTCTTTCCGAATCTCATTACACCTCTAATAGGTGAAACCCGGAGCAATACTCTTTCTCCTGCCATGAATGCAACGTTATGAATTTTGCGGTTGGCATAACTCTTTTGCCTAGACTGGGCTGTGCAAAGTCGATCCTGAATAACCTTGACCTTATCCAAGGCACCCTGTACCAAATCGATACCCAACAACCGAGCCTTTCCCAGTTCAAACCAGCTAACTGGAGAACGACATCGTCGCACATATAATGCTTCATATGGAGCCATCTGAATGCTCGACCGGTAGCTGTTATTATAGGCAAACTCTACAAGTGGCAAGAACTGATCCCAAGAACCTCCAAATTCTATAACACTAGCGCGGAGCATATCTTTCAATATCTGAATAATGCGCTTCGACTGTCCGTCTGTTTGTGGATGAAATGTTGTACTCAACTCAACTCGCGTACCTAACTCACGCTGTACAGCCCTCCAAAAGTACGAGGTGAACTGCGTACCTCGATAAGAAATGATAGACACGGGCACACCGTGGAGGCGTACAATCTCGTGGATGTAAATCTCCGCTAACCGCTCTGAAGAATAGGTAACTACTACTAGAATGAAATGTGCTAACTTGGTCAACCCGTCCACAATGACCCATATTGCGTCGAACTTTCTCTGAGCCCGTGGAAGCCCAACAACAAAATCCATAGTGATACGCTCCTATTTCCACTCAGGAATTTCTAACTTCTGAAGCAAACCACCAGGTTTCTAATGCTCGTACTTGACTTGCTGACAATTTAGACACCGAGCTACATATGTAACTATATCTTCTTCATTCTCCTCAACCAATAATGTTGCCGCAAATCTTGATACATTTTGGCGGCAACTGGATGAATATAATACTGGGAACTGTGGGCCTCTTCCAGAATTAGGTCATGAAGCCCATCCACATTCGACACACAAATACGACCCTGCATATGCAGAACTCCATCTTCCCCTACAGTAACCTGTTTGGAACCATTGTGCCGCACCGTGTCCTTATGGACGAGCAAATGAGGATCGTCATACTGTCGCTCTCTGATACGCTCATATAAAGAAGACCGAGCGACTGTGCATGCTAGAACCCCACTGGGATCTGAAATATCTAACCTCACGAACTAATTGGCCAAAGTCTGAACATCTGCAGCTAATGGCCTCTCACCAACCAGAATATACGCAAGGTTGGCCATACTCACAGCCCTTCTAGTCAAAGTATCGGCCACCACATTGGCCTTTCCGGGGTGATACAAAATGGTGCTATCATAGTCTTTCAATAGTTCCAACCATCTTCTCTGCCTCAAATTGAGATCTTTTTGTTTGAACAGATACTGTAGGCTACGATGATCAGTAAATACCTCACACGAGACACCGTAAAGGTAATGCCTCCAAATCTTCAGTGCATGAACAATGGCTACCAATTCTAAGTCATGAATAGGATAATTATTCTCGTGAACTTTCAACTACCGTGACACATATGTAATCACCCTTCCATCTTGCATTAATATTGCACCAAGCCCAACGCGAGATGCATCACAATACACCATATAAGATCCTGAACCTGTGGGTAATACCAACAATAGTTTGTCTTAGTCAAAGCAGTCTTGAGCTTCTGAAAGCTCAACTCACACTTGTCTGACCATTTGAATGGGGCACCCTTCTGGGTCAATTTGGTCAATGGGGATGCAATGTATGAAAACCTCTCCACAAACCGGCGATAATAACCTGCCAAACGCAGGAAACTCTAGATCTCTGTAGCTGAAGTAGGTCTTAGCAAATTCTGAACTGCCTCAATCTTCTTAGGATCCACTTTTATGCCTTCAGCCGATATTACATGCCCCAAAAAGGCAACTGAGTCTAACCAAAACTCACATTTCGAAAATTTGGCATATAACTGATTATTTTTCAAAGTCTGAAGCACAATCCAAAGATCCTGCTCATGCTCCTCTCGACTGCTGGAGTAAATCAAGATATCGTCAATGAATACAACCATAAAAGAATCCAAATAGGGCCTGAATACCCAATTCATCAAATCCATAAATGCTACTGGTGCATTTGTCAGCCCAAATGACATCACTAGGAATTTGTAATGCCCATACCGAGTCCGAAAAGTTGTCTTAGGGACATCGGATACCCTAATCTTCAACTGATGATAACTAGACCTCAAATCAATCTTTGAAAACACGTTGGCACCCTGAAGCTGATCGAATAAGTCCTCAATTCTCGGCGGATACTTGTTCTTGATAGTGACCTTGTTCAATTGCCGATAATCTATACACATTCTCATCGACCCATCTTTCTTCTTCACGAATAACACGGGCGCACCCCAGGGTGAGACACTAGGTCTAAGAAAGCCCATATCAAGCAATTCTTGTAATTGTTCTTTTAATTCCTTCAACTCCGACAGGGCCACACGGTATGGTTGAATAGAAATGGGCTGGGTGCTCGGAGCCAAATCAATACAGAAGTCAATATCTCTGTCGGGTGGCATCCCCAGTAAATTTGCAGGAAATACATCTGGAAACTCATGGACAACTGGGACCGAATCCATAGAAGGAACATCCGCACTAGAATCGCGAATATGAGCCAAATAAGCTAGATTACCCTTTTCGACCATACGTCGAGCCTTCATATAAGAGATAACCCTGCTGTTAGAATGGCCAGGAATCCCTTTCTACTCTAATTGAGGCAACCCCAATATGACTAAGGTCACAGTTTTGGCGTGACAATCCAATATAGCATGATAAGGTGACAGCCAATCCATACTCAAGATGACATTAAAATCTACCATATCAAGAAGTAGAAGATCCACGCTAGTCTCAAGACTCCCAATAGTAACCACACACGAATGATAGACATGATCTACCACAAAAGAATCTCCCACCGATGTGGAAACACACACAGAAGCACTTAGAGAATCACGAGGCACAACTAAATATGAAGCAAAATAGGAGGACACATAGAAATGAGTAGATCTTGGATCAAACAGAACTGAAGCATCTCTATGGCAAACTGGAACAATACTTGTGACCACGGCATCGGATGACTCGACCTCAGGCCTAGCTGGAAAAGCATAAAATCGGGACTGGGCCCCACCACTCTGAACTGCATCCCTAGGACGGCCTCTAACTGGCTGGCTTCCACCTCTATTGACCTGACCTCCGCCTTTAGCTGTCTGACCTTTGCCCCTAGCTGGCTGGGCGAATGGTGGAATAGCTGGTGCTGGAATCGTAGCAGGAGAACCCTGCTGCTGCATGCTGCCCTGAGACCTGGGTCAAAATCTAGCAATGTGCCTCGGATCACCACAAGTATAACAAGATCTCGGCTGTTGTGACTACTGACCCTGGAACCGGCCATGTCGACCTGGATAACCACTCTGATGACTTCGGATCGGAGGTACACTAATAGGAGCTGGTGGTGCACTGTAAGCTAGCTGGTTAGAATGAGACACATGAGGGTCATGCCCACCTGAAGCACTATGAAATGCCTGGACCGCTGAATGAAAGGGCTTGGCAGGATGGCCTCTACCAAAATTACCCCTGCCTCTAGACGAGGCACCACTGAACCCATCGAACTGTCGAGGCCTCTTATCAGACCCCTGCCCTCTCTCCTATGCAAGAACCATCTCGATCCTCCTAGCAACATTAGTAGCCGCCTGAAAGGGAATCTCACTTCCGGTCTCCTTGGCCATCTGAAGCCTGATAGGGTGAGTGAGTCCATCAATAAACCTCCTCACTCTCTTTCCCTCAGTAGTAAGTAAAAGGAGAGCATGATGGGCTAGATCCACAAAATGGGTCTCGTATTGAGTAACAGTCATACTGCCCTGCTGGAGACGCTCAAATTGCCTACGGTGATCCTCTCTCAATATGATAGGGAGTAACTTCTCTAGAAATAACCATGAGAACTAATCTCAAGTCAGTGCAGGCGACCTAGCTGCTCTGGTCAACATAAAATCTCTCCACCACCTCTTGGCGGAACCCGTCATTTGAAATACACGAAAATTGACCCAATTAGTCTCAACTATACCCATGTTCCGCAACAGCTCATGACAGGGGTCAAGATAATCCTGTGGGTCCTCAGAAGGTGTACCACTAAAGTGAATTCGAAAGAGCTTAGTAAAATTGTCCAACCTCAATAAAGCCTTAGAATACATGGCGGGCCTATCACCGGCCTGTGCCGCAACAACTGGCTGAACTACCCCAACTAGCAGGGCTACTGGAGCTTGATACTGGGAGCCATTTGCTCCGGAGCGGGAGTAATGGGAGTCTGTGCTCCTCCCCAGCTTGTGAGACGGTTGGTGCCACTCGAAATGTACCATTCTGGGCCATGCCCTCCATAAGACTCACCAAACGGACTAAAGCGTCCTGAATCACTGGAGTAGCTATGAATCCTTCCGGGACCTGAACTGGTCCAACGTGTACAGTCTGAACTAGAACCTCCTCTTGAAGATCCACATGAGACTCCACTACGGGTGGTGCTACTCGAGCTCTAGATTGAGCTCTGCCTTTGCTCTGCCTCGGCCTCTGGCACAACCTCGGCCTCGGCCTCTACTCCTGGTCATAGTTGCCATTGGGGGCTCTGGTCCCTGTCCGTCAGTTTGTGTATTACGTGTTCTCTCCATCTGCGAGAGAATAAGAATAGAATGGTTCAATCACCGATGATAGAATAAAATCGCACAACAGAATAAGAAAGAAGTGATATTGTTCCTATACTTCATAGCCTCTGAGAGATAAGTACAGACGTCTCCGTACCGATCCTTCAGACTCTACTAATCTTGCTCGTGACTCGTGAGACCTAAGTAACCTATTGCTCTGATACCAACTTGTCACGACCCAAAATTCCCATCTTCGGGACCGTGATGACGCCTAACATTTCACTTGCTAGGCAAGCCAACGTTAGAATAATCTTAACTATTTTAAAACAAATTAAATTAAACGGAAGTCAATTACTGAAATAAAGTTCGGAAGATCATAACTACCGAATCATCAAAATACATCCCCAAATCTGGTGTCACAAGTGCACGAGCTACTAGAATAATACAAATAAAGGTCTGCTAAAATTCAAGCTGTTTGAAAGATAATACACAACTAAGATAGGATAGAAGGGGACTTCAGAACTGCGGACACTATGCAGTTATACCTCAAGTCTCCTCTGGGCAGCTGAATCTGAGCAAGTCTATGGTACGCCGCTGAGACCAACTCCAAAATCTACACAAGAAGTGCAAAGTATAGTATGAGTACAACCGACCCCATTTACTCCGTAAGTGTCGAGCCTAACCTCGAGAAAGTATTGACGAGGCAATGACAACACCGTACGTAAACAACCTGTACAAGTATATACAAATACGATGCAACAATAACACAATAAATAACAATTTATAAGTTTGGGAGGGAACATGCGAAGGGGGATGATATAATAATTTCAGCAGGAGAAGTGTCATGTAGCAGCCAATTAATTCATCAACAATAAAATGAGCAGCTGATTATATGAAAATGGCACGGCATTACTCTTTGTGATTTTACTCTCATTCTTCCCATAAATTGATAAATAAAATATAAGATTGGCACGACATCACCTTTCATGCTTTAACTTTCTTTCTTGCCATGAATTGATAAATAAATAATAATAATTAGCACGACATCACCCTTCGTGCTTTAACTCTCTTCTAGCACGGTAGCACCGTTCATGCTTTAACTCTCTTCTGGCATGGCATCACCCTTCTTACTTTTACACTCTTTCTCACCATGACAAGGATAATATAAATAATATAAATGGCACGGCATCACCCTTCGTGATTTTACACTCTTCCACAATATTCAGCAATAATTAAATAAATAACAATTTTATGAATAATTATCAAATAATCAATAATTAACTTAAGCAAGAATATCTTAATTAAATAGGCAATTATTCAAAATGAACAAATTCCTCCAACATGCTTTGACTCAAACACAATGCATAATTACTCATCACCTCACATATACGTTGTACCCGCAGATTAAATCAAGTAGCAAATAGAAAATAAGTTCTACTCCTCAAGTCAAGGTTAATCACGACACTTACCTCGATTTGCAACTAACTCAAGATTTCGAATAAACCTTTGCCTCGCGAATTGGTGTCCGAATGCCTCGAATCTAATCACAAACAATTTAATATACTCAACACGAATTATAGAAATCAATTCTCTATGAAAATACTAAAATTTTCAATCAAAATCCGAAATTTAACTCAAAAATCGACCGTGGGGCCCACGTCTCGGAACCTGACAAAAGTTACAAAATATGAACGCACATTCAATCACGAGTCCTACCATACAAATTTTACCAAATTCCAACATCAACTCGACCTTCAAATCCCCAAATCTTATTTTCAAATACCTAGGCCCAAATCCTCGAATATCACCTCAAAAACACATAATCTAGTCAAAATAATCGATGATAATTCAATATTATTGACTAACTATGATCACAAGTGACTTGCTTCAAGTTTTGCCGTGAATTCTTGCTCAAAAATCGCCTCAACCCGTCTTGGAAATGTCCAAAATGATAAAAATATCATAACCCTCTGTTTTTGTAATCTGTCCAGTGCTTTCGCACCTGCGGACACTTAACCGCATCTGTGGTTCCGCTTTCACGGAGAAGCTTCCGCTTCTACGACTGCCTTCGCTTTTATAGATGAGGAGTCCGCTTCTGTGGACTCGCTTCTGCGAGGCATCGTCTGCTTCTGCGGACCTCACGCTTCTGCGATGCCAGGCTCTTGTGAGCACGTGATTTTTGCCACACTCAGAATACTCCTATAGAAAATCAAAATAGATTTTTTTTAATTAATTAATTAATTAATTATTATTCGCTTTTTTTTTTAGGAATTTTAATAGATTTTAACTGTCCACATTTTCTTGTTTGTTTAGTTTTTAATTAATTAAATCATGAAAATATCAAAAAACATCATGCGTTGCATCTAGGATTTGTTTTTCCATTTTATAATTAAATTAGTAATTATTTGTTTTATAAAATTTAGAAAATCACGAAAATAGTTCATTCTTACATTTTTCTTAATCTTTAAGCTTTAATTCTTAGAATTAAGTGTCATTATAATTTTTTTAATTAGTTAAGTAGCTTAAATTCACATTTAGGTAATTTAGGATTTTTAATTATTAGAATTCTTAGTTTTAAAAATAAAAGAGAAAATTAAAAGCATAAGAAATTGAAAAACAAAACAAAAGAGAAAAAGGAAATCGGACTGGGCTGTTTAATTCAAATTAAATAAGCCCAAAAGACTATTCGACCGGATCATCCCAAACCCAACTCCCCCCTTATACCCAAACGACGTTGTTTGGTTAAGTGGATTGATCTGAGCCGTTGATCCCAACTGATCCAACGGCTCACAACTCACCCCCTTCGCCTATATAAGTGTCCAAACCTTACCCCCCCCCCCCCTCCCCGCTTAGGATCTTTGTCCTCGAATGAGGGTTAAAATTCACAATTAGCAGCCACTGCGATGCAGTTGCTATAAAACACACCAGCAGTTCCAAATTTTTTACTAACTCGCTAAATTTCCAAACATTCGCCAGAGTCTCCCCTGTAATTGGGGCCTATCCACTTGCCTGAAAATCCCAAAACCACCCTAAAAACATATCCATAACTCAACAAAGCATCACAGTATATATCAACAACATTGATCTCAACATTAAGGGCGTTACATGAACAGAAGTGGAATCTAGATATGATGAGTTCCACATATTTAAATCATAACATATAGGAAGTACCCTTTTGAACCACAACCATTTGGTTATACATGCAAGTGAGAATACTTCCTTTACTTTGACAGAGGCTGATCTCAATTTCCGGACTTATCTAACAGGGATGACAACTAGGCATCTCTTATAAGCCAACGACCCATTAATATCACCTTCAATAGTTTCCACCAAGAGAGGCAAAGGATTTCCAACAACCTTCTGGAACCTAGATACATGATGCACCGGGTGCATGGAGGACAACGATGGGAAAACATCATGCTCATAGTTTGGCCTATTTCCTTCAATATTCCATAAGGCCTAATGTGATTACACATACTTTACCTTCCTTAACAATTCACCCAATATATTCATACAGAAAATATTGAGAATAACCCGTTCACTTTCATCAACTCTAAATCCCTACGCCGAACACCCAAACTAAACCTTTGGTGATCTCCAACAATTACTCTAAGATGTGCTAGCTTGAATATTACCATAAAAATTCCTATCCAATATATTTTATCACGGGATGATGCTTCTTCTTTGGCATGTTTGAACCTTCAACCCCTACAGGTTACTATAAATAGGAACAACAAGGTCCAAGATTAGGCTGGAATTTTTCAAGATTCCATCAATGTGTTGAGGAGAGCATTTCAGGAGGTTATATCCTAAGAGACATGAAGGTTACTACCAATAGTGCTAACATGGTTAATCATTGTGATGACATCATTGATTCGACAAATGAGGCATACAGTTGCCTAGTAGGCATTGCTAATGTAGGGACCATGTTCATGATTATGAGATTTAAAAGAAATGAGTCATTTTAGACATGTGACATATGGGAGGCATGGTCGGGAGGATAAAGACATTAGCGTCAGTTATTCTTGGAAGACAAAGAGTCATGAAAAGGAGAGTAACAATTGTGACATTCCGTATGTTCCTTGTTCGGCAATAGTAGGCTTCAAAGTGAAGTAGCCAAGTACGTGACACCAGTCGCCTCTTGGTATGTAGGGAAAATCAGTTTAACTCGAAATGAGAATATTCTAGCACCCTGAATGTGATATGGGTTTCAAAATACATATGGTTGCATTACTCCCTTAACATTAACTAACACAAGGAATAGATATGCCACAAGCCCATGAGGATGAAAAAAAGAAGTTGAACATTTATGAGATTATTATCATTCTGACAACTTAACCCTTCACAATAGTTGATCCTATGTGAGAGGACTAGAGATACAACAAACTTGTCTTTCAAATCAATATGCTCATGATACGTGCAAAAATTTTAAACATCCACCTGAGGTTGGGAGGGAAAGGTCGCTATGAGGCTACTTAACTTTCAACCACACACGAGCGAGACCATGTAGCTAGGACATCTTATCATTGGGGTGAAATCGTGTATTGGTTATAGAGAATGAACACTTTTCTATGAGCTAGACATATCTCTTCCATAATAACTCTCAAGCCGCAATACCAGGCCACTTCATGGGCAACTACATTATTAGGAACAAAGTGAGCTACTAACTGCGGAACGATCAAAGTGGACATGAAAGTCATACTGAGATGGGCAAACAAAAAGATCTTCCTGACAAATTTGTGAAAATCTCAAATTTCACAGAAACATTTATGAGGACAAGTGACCCCTTTCAATTGACAGGTACCCATATGATAGGTGCTAAGATATGCTTTCATGTTAGTAGACTGTAAAAAGGATTCATTATAATATTCACAAAGGACTAAAGTGATTGTTCAAACCATAGGGACCACATACACCGGAGAGAAAAAGAGGGGCTCAAGAAGGATCTCAATACTAGGCTGCTATACATTGGATTTGGTACCACCTAGATAAACTTTATGGCGGTACATGCATAAGCATAAGTTAGCAGATGTTATCCATTTGAATCAAAAGGTTCTGTAAGAAATTCATCAGGTATAATCCCATGTTGAGAATTTAGGGAAGCAGTGGGAAGTATTAACCTAGGGTTATAACTCATTCCTAGGAAATCATTATAGAACCCAATTCCTCAAGAGGTTGTAAATAAGAAAATTTGTGATAGAGTGGCTTCACGAATAATGCGTCTCATTTAGAAAGTAAGTACATGCAATTTTTTGTGATTCAACGTCTTGTTTAGACCGTGTTTATGAAGGCTCTTCAATATGGATGGACATATAAAACAAGGAAAAACTATGTGTGTTCATAATGATGTACTAAGGAGTGAGTTACTTGATGATGTTAGGTTGACAGGACAGTAACTTAACTGATGCCCCTCGAATCCACAACCATAACGTACATTGGTACCATAGTGACATACCCCCGAATGACATCTCCTACATTTCACGCTTATGAGGTCTGCTATGCTGACTCGCCCCAATAACCTGACTTTTAACGTTTTTGCATATATTATAAACATCCCCCTTATCCTTCCTCCAAGCCTTCATAGCGGGAGTAACAATATCTGCAGCAGTTTATTGTGTGGGCCTTTGAAATTTCCCAAGGCTACCGCCCCTAACACGCTCCTGAGCACACTCACAACACAATGCCAAATGTTCCTTCCCGCATGTCAGGTAGACTGGGATGGGTGTACCCAACCTGGGGCATTTGATCTTCTTGTGCCACCTCTTTCCACAACCATAACGTATTTCAAAAGCCACCCAACATGAATCTGAGTGGTGCTTCTTATATATTAAACACACTGGCTTATTGGTTCTAACAATCCCCGTTCATTTATTAGGTGCTCTCACCACATGATCCGGTGGCACGATACATTGATAGGAACAAGGACAGTTCCCCTAGCAACTGGTTCTTTCAATCTCACCTTCATGTCTCGAACTCGTGGATTACTCATCTGGAAAATGAGACATGATGAGGAAATTAACTTCCTATCTTGAGCTCTACCGCACGATCTGGAGTATCAAAGAAGGGTCAAATTCCTAAATGCTGAAGTAGCCTCCTAATTATAGATGTGGTCGAAAACACACCAATAAGAAGGACTCTACTAGACACAGCTACGAGACATCCTAGGACACTTTATAACCATAGGCTCTGATACCAAGTTTGTTATGCATCGAACTCGGGGAGCGCAACCGACGCTCAACCGAGTGAACCTGGCCGAGCAAGCATGTTAGATTTTCTTCTACCCAAACTCAACCATGAATAAAGAGGAGATGCACTCCATTAATCAAACACTGAAAAGATTTCATTAACAACTCTCATTTCATTTCCATTAGCAGATTCATTCATAATTTCCAAAATATTACGAGTTTATAGATATAATGAAAAATATGTTTGCCAAATACCAACACATCTAGTTTAATTCCCAATATCAAACACCACCCACAACATGTCTATGGAGCTTCTAAGTACAATAGAATAGTAGTATGGAAGTGCCGGCAATAGAGTAAGGCTCACCAAACCTACTGAATAGGAGTAACTGCTAGCGAGGATCAAAACTGCCCACTGTTGAACCACCTGCATCCATTGAAGATGCAGCGCCCCCGGCAAAAGAGACGTTAGTACATATGGAATAGTACTAGTATGTAAAGCTAAATGTCCTCTTTCAAAATAAAACGCCAATATAAAAAGGGAAAACACGATGAAAGCAACAAGTAATAACCAATGATATCCAAATACCAAGTTTAAACATTATAAATTTTCAATATACGAAAATAATATTATTTTTGGTTGGGAGATCTTTAGCACCGATAAACAACTGTTCACAATACCATCGTACTTATAGCACGGAGTCCGATCACGGCCCGATCAGCTAAGCCGTCTCATCCGAGACATCAACCACAGTTACAATCTCGATCACAATTTCAATTACAATTTCCAGCATAATCACAATCATGTGTGCGGCATGGCGTCCGATGACGACCCGATCGACTAGGCAATCTCACCACAATGCCATGTAGATCGACATCATCCTTTTCTATCAATCATCTCATCCCATTAAGGAGAATTATTTTATCACATCAATCTCATCCAAATAAGGGGAATAATCACAATCGACTCCTATACCGGCACGGCACGTGTAGTTTCAGGGATGGGTTATTTCAACCTACCCTTCATTGATGACTATCGATACTCCCAAAAATATTTTTGATTTGGATACAATGGAAACAGCAGTACAAATTGCATTTTACCTCATATCTTTCATACCGTATATGGCTTCATTGGTACTTTCAGCTACTTACAACATCATTATTTCATTAGCTCTTTTGGCTATACATATGATTCATCATTCATGGCACGGTGGCCGTATTTCATATTCCGCACTTGCATTTCTTTTCTTTCATGGATCGTCATCATAAATATCAACACATATAATATTCCGAAAATCATAACTTTAAGTTCATTAGAAATTAAGAATTTAAGCACAATAGATTTCTTTCCAAGAAATGAAGTAAAATGATTGGCAATCAATCCGTAAGTTAAAATCGTTAATAAGTAACACACCATTTATTCTTAAAATACTTTTCCCCAAAAAGGGCAATACACAATTTTCATTCACGAATATGTAGGAACGGAAAACACATTGAAAATACTCACAAAGCATATCATTAGTTAAAATAGTCACATTGGGGCATGACTAGAGGACATAAGTTTTTAGGCAAATCTACTTTTGAAGTAATTTTGGAACAGTTAAATCAAGGCTCATTTCATAATCTTTCTCACATCATCTCATTTCATTGGCACCTCTAGCTACAAGTATAACTTTCATTAATGGCACGTGGCCACACTTTATATCTTCAACTCACTTCATTCACATTCGAGCATCTTTATACATTATCAACAATAATACAGTTCTAATCAAGACTTTAGGTACACCTATAAGCAATTAAGTGTCTTAAGCATATCAAGTTTTTCTCACACAATTTGGCATACTAGCTTTCATTTGGAGCACGACTCAAAGCCATAACATTTTAATACACAACCCGTACTTTGAACATATATCTTTCGACATAAGGCTCATTCAGAATAGTCAAGTTTTTAAGGAATAACTCGGAACATAGGAATTGGGAACTTGAGCAAACCATACTTGAAACCTTACGGGAACATCATGCAATTCAATTCTAAGAGAGTAGTTTAGCCAACATACCTGGAATTGGCCTCTTAATAATAATACGACCACCACACTAAATAACTTCAATCTACAACAATGCAACACAATTGCACCAATATTAGCAAGATTTCTATACTTTGAGTTATTTAGACTTTTTATCAAACATGTAGTGTGCATATCTTTCTACAATCTCCTCCAATTGAATTTCTTCACCTAAAAACCACCTTCCATACTAATGATTCGCCTCACAATCGTCTCTAGGCCATCCACAACTTCCATTAGCACATGCATGCCCAACAATTCACTCCCAACCCATAAATCCTATCAATTAATTCATTTTACAATCTCTCAATACCAACACACCTAGGTTGGGCACCCATTGCTTCCCATCATTATCCCATAAGTTATAGCACATATTTCATATATAAATTATCACCATAGATTAGTTAGAGATGGTAGATATAACTCTTGTATTGAGACTCTTGAAAATTCCAGCTTGTAGGGTTCTTGACCAATTTGGAAATTTGAATGGAAATCTATGGATCTTTATTTAATATAGGTGTTTAGGAGTAGTAATCAACTCAAAATACTCCAAAAACATTACCTTGGTTCAGGGGGAGAGAAGTGTTGGACGGATTTCCCTTGATATGCAATCCCTAGCTCAAAGAAATTACTTAGCCCCTCCCTCTACCTGGCCTTGGGGGTATTTAATGGGCTCCTACGTGCGCGGTCGCGCACCTGGGCAAGAGACCGCGCATCTGGTCGCGCACCTGAGGCGGAATACCCTCTAATATGCGCGGTCACGCATCTGGGCGCGCATATGACATAGGTACAGTAAAATGGCCATAATGTTTTTTAGAAATATCCAAATGACGAACGTTTTGATGCATTGGAAACTAGACTCAAAGAGCTTTAATTGATAGGTACATCACCACCTAAGTCTTTATAGTTTGGTATCAGCATGCATTTGAAGTAGTTTGTTGTGCGAATTGAGACATCCTTTACACTTAATGTATCCAACTTGTTCCACACAAATTCTTGCCATTCACAAAACTCTTTTGTATGTTCCAACACACCTTAAACATATATTTCATTTCAAAATGATGTGGTCCTATCCCATAGGTCTCCTTTAATACTCGAATATGTTATCCTCAAATACCGCTGGCGCACTTTAAAATCTTAAGTCATTAGGAAATATTTAACGAGGCGTTACATGAACAACACTTGAACAATTGCTAAAAGATAAAAGTACACTTTATTGCTTTAATATGCGTGCCAATAGTTATCCAAAAAATAAAAAGGTTCCCCTCTTTATATAGTAGAGGTGTTTTAACCCTAATACAAGTCTAAATAAGGTAAAAATTCTTTCCTTCCTTTTTTCTCAAGAAAACATGATCCGCCGTTAATATCGGGCGTGATTCATGGCGTGATATCCGACAGATGGCAGATATTTCGGCTCCTCGTTTGTCCTCTTTAACCGCCTTCCCTTTAACCCTGATTCTTTGGTTTGCTCGAGCTTGATTCTTCCCATGTTTGGCCATGCTCGATTCCCAACGTATCATTCATCCCCCCCTTCTCCGATCTGCATGTACCCTCAGTCTTACCCGAGACAGCGATAAATAACGTTGTTCCTCATTTCTTCATCGGAAAATAGGGGGTAACTCTATCCCCGGTTTTACCCGTACACAAACTTAATATGAACTAATATAAAGTTAATCTAGCTTAGAATTTAGGTTACTACAAATTTGGGCATATTCGTAAACATTGGACATATTGGTAAAACTGGTCGAATCTGCAAAACTGGTGATCCTAGCAAAACTGGACAGTTCTGTTCAATATCTCATTGTCCAAGGGTCAACTTTCCAGTGTCCAATGTTGAAATGCAAGCCTGTACACCACTGAAACTGCAAGTCAGAAAAACTTCAACAGTCTGCGACTAACTGGCTGGGTCCCTCGCAACTGATCAGAAAACTGTAGTCAACAAATTGGGTCTTTTTGGATAATTGGGTCTTTTTGGAGACACAAAAATGACCAAACCAGCAGTAAAGCAACCTTCAACATAGTTGTCAAACTTGCCTATCAATTTTGCAGTTTTAAGCAATTTGATAGCAGATTTCAGCTAAATAGTGGAGAAACAGTGCAGAAATTTGCTGAAGCAGTGCAGAAATTTTCAGCCCGAGCTGTACATATTTTCGCTGTCAAAACATTGCTGAAATTTTGCAAACTGGGCAGAGGAAAAGAATCTGTAGCAGTAGCTGACCAAACTGTAGTTAATACTTCAGAATTACAGAAATATAAAACTACATAACTCAAAGAAACTAGGCAGAATATGCTGCAATTCTGCTGTAAAAAATTCCGCAGAAAACCAAATTTCTTTCCACAGCTTTGGTTAGCTCAAATGTTCTCCATAGGTGCAGATTTCAACATTTAATTTTCTGCAGAATTTTAGAGGAGCCAGAAGTAGTTACCCAACAGATCTTCAGCTCCCAATAGCTCTGAACCAGTTTCAGAGGTTCACAATTGCACAACAGTTTACTAAAGTGCAGGATCAGTTGTCAAAATGTCAAGGTTGCAGAACTTCACTGAAATGCAGCAGTTTTACTCTCTGATGTTTAGAAAAACAGAGCAGCTTTTTTCAATCCGCAATTCAAAGTTTTCTGTTCACAAAGCATTAACATGAGAATGTTCAGCTGCAGAACCTTTAAATCTGGGCAGAAACAACTGCTCAAACTTGGCAGAAACTGCAGCTTCAAAATAGTGCAGGAATGCTGTCAAATACTGCTCAATTTCAGTAGCTAACTGGAGAAAATAACTGGTGCAAGTGACTATGGAATCACCAACTATCAAGGCTGCAAACTGAGGCTAACAGCTCTAATAGAACTTCCAAGTTTCCAGACCAAAAACGCTCACAAACAAACTGGTCAAAAGTGGATCACAAACAGCCTCACTTTCCAGAACTTTGTTCCACTATAACCTTCAAAATACTGCTGCAAACAGTGCAAAACTGAAACTGATTTTATCAATCTCATATGTTCTAAGACTGCAACAGATCTCTCAAACTGATTGCAAGCAGATTCACAAGCTAACATAACTGAACAAAGAGTTCTGAAAGCCAAAACTGGCCCCAACTTAAAAGCTGTCCCAAGTATTTTCAGATGGACAGCAGCAAAGGAATTTAAACTCAACTCTGTCACAAAGTATCCGAAGCAAACAACAAAATTTAACCAACCAATGGTAACAACTAGCAACCTGAACTCAGCTGAACCCTGCAGCTTCTAATCAGCAATTACCGAGGTTGTTTCTAGTTCTTGTTTACCCTTAAAACCGGATAACAATTGAATTTGTTCGTGGTGCTAAGGATCCGTGAATCAATTTGATACAATATAAAAATATGACGTAGAAGATTAAAATATAATAAGCAAAAGAGAACAGTCAAACCACAAGTATCCAACAGCTGATAATGAATTATGAGAAATAGGGAAGTATTTTGATGAACAGTGGAGATAGTTGTGAATAACAGTAGAATTATATTGTTTTTCTCTCTGAGATGTGTCGTGTTTTACAATGGGGGTCAATGCCCTTCTTATAGGTAAATGAAAGAGTCCTAAATAAAGTAAAAGACTGATTACAAGGAAAATCTCATTAATTACGGGATTGAATATCCTGAGATGATGGCATAACGGCTATAACAGTTGAGGAAATTGCTCCTGGCGAGATATCCGGGATTGGCGAGATATACGGTCTGAAGCCGATCCTTTGTTACGAGGTATCCCATGGCCGACCATATCGGTTGTCCCATTTCGGCTATCCCGGCCTACATGCCCGACTTGTTGATTTCGAACCGGGGTGGCCCGGTCTCAAATTACAACTGGTCCCAACCTTACTCGATTGCATCCGACCCAATACAGATAGTCCCCTCGTTTATTGGAGAGTAAGGACAAAAAACGATATGAGTTATCAACCTTTGAACTTCTTGACTAAGCGATCGATATTCCCGCTAAACGTGATGCGGAAGCACAGCTGTCAAAATCGCTTATCCCCAAAAAGATCCTATGTATGACGGTAGCGTAGTGATGCACACAACCGTCGATGTAGGAAATCATTACCTGCCTTTTGCAGAACCTTGTGCCTTTTTATTGCATTAAATGCGTGCACTCAATGCCGCTCAACTCGTGCTTCGTGCCGCCGCTTTTTGGGAAAGTATAAATACTTCCTCCCTCTTTGGATCGGTTCATTTGTCTTCACGCAGTTAATTACTTTGTCTCTTTCAATCTTCTTGAGCAGAAAAAATCTTTAATATTCTTCATCAAAAATCCTTCTAATCTCCTTTGCTTCTTGCTATTTCAATGGCCAAAACTTCCAAGTCAGTTCCTCTAAGACAAACTTCTCCCGCTCAGCCTGTTGAAGAGGCTGAACCCATCTGCACTGAAGAGCCCTCTATGGAACCTCCATTGAAGGCCTTCATGCCAGTGGGATGTTACATAGGCACCGACTTCAAGGTCGAGAAAGCATCTTCGGTACCCGATCGGGGTGAACCGGTTTCAGATTATATTAGTTCAATCACCTCCAAACACCTTGATAGGGTGAAGGCTGATTGCCATTGGACTGATAAAGAAGTAGTAATTCCTTCCCCTAACGAGTCCATTACTACACACGTGGATGGGTATCTCAGTGTATATACTTATCCGTTCACGTTAGGACCCATAGATCCTATGATTGTCGAATTTTGTAGGAGGTATCAGGTTACTTTAGCTCAAATACACCCTTCTGTGTAGCGTATAGTATATCTTTTCCATTTTTTCGTGGAAAAGGTCGAGGGGGGACACCCTTTTACCCTCGACCATCTGCTTAGGTTATACAGTCCCCGAATGTTTCGAGGGGGCTGATTAAATTAGCTTGCCGGGCCAGTAAGGCCCCATTCTCGAGCATTGATGAAGACAGGGATCGGGGCTGGAAGAGCCGATTTGTTCGAATTAAAACTTCTGATCTGATCCCTGCCGATAATATGTCGTTCCCCGAGAAATGGAACATAAGACGTAAGTGCTTCCCTATCCGACCTTTTTCATTACTGTTCTTCAACGTATGATTGATATGTTATCATGTACAACCGTTTCTCAGGCACCGGCCGCGATCCAAGACCTGAAGGACTGGGTCAGAAAAATCATGGCCCAGAGGTCGTACTCCGAGTGGGCATGGAGGGAAATATCAAAAGGTCTCTGGGAGGCAAAGAACCATGGTAAGCTTCACTTACATTCATCTTTCTCAGAACAATCGGTACCAACACTTAATACTCTGGAATTTATGCTTCACAGGTCTCTCGAAGGATGCCGAGTTGAGGTCGGCAGTTACTAGTGGGACAGTTCCTCGTCCCCTTCCCGCGTCGGGGAAGGAAGGAGGAAAGAAAAGAATAAGGGCTCCCGACCATGCTCAGCCCGAAAAGAAGAAAAGTAGGAGGAAGATGGCGGCTCGTAAAATCACAGCCCCCGATGCTGCTATCGAACTGAGTGGGGACTCCGATGGGGTGAAGAGTCCTGACTTGATGAAACCCCTCTAAAAGTCCCTGAGCCTGATGCGGAGGAAACCGGTGCCTCCCCGGCGGCTAATATAGAAAAGGAGGTAAGGGCCGAAGGTCAGGATAATGTGCAAGAGGTTGCACAAAGATCTTCGGACATTCCCGAGATGGAGCATTCTCCTTCCTTCTCGGAGATAATCCGAGATGCTGGGACTCATATGCCGGGCAAGGTGTCGGCCACAGCAGGGATCTTCGAGGAATTCTTCGACGGGGTGCCATCGGCCGATACTTACGGCCTTGAAATCCCCAGAAGGAGTCCCCCAGCCGAAACAAGTGGAACGTCGGCTGGTATTAAGCTAGTAGATAAGTTCCCCGCACCGATCTCGAACCCAGAGAGGAGTTGGGTGATAACCCTTGCCATCCCCGAGGATGCCCGAGCATTAGGCCCCCCGGTAGGCATAGCAAGCTACCTCCACGGCTTGGTAACCGAAAAAGATCGAGCTGCTATGAACGCCGTGGATTGGGCTTGCTTGCTCAACGAATCTCAGCAAGCATTGAACAAAGTAAGTTGTTCTGCTTTCCTTAGATTATATTCAACACTTTGGTTTACATTCCCATACTGAAAGTCTTCTATTCGAATTTTTCACAGTCTTCAGTGCTTAATCACGAAGTGTTCCTTCGTATCAAAGAAGGAATGGCACAAGAGTGGGAACGACGTCATCGGCTTGAAAATGAGCTGGCGAATCTCCGAGCCGATCTGAAATTAGCGAGGAAAGAACGTGCCTCTTGTGTTGATCGGTTGGGGCAAATGGACAGCCTATTGGACCAGCTTCGATCCGAGCTGAGCGGGGCAAAGGCCAAAGCAAACAGTTGGAGAATCAAAACCGAGCTTCTAACTGCAGAAACGACGACTCTTCAAGGACAAGTCTCGGCAGCTCAGGAAACAATCGGAGCCCTGACTAAGGATAATGAATACCATCAGCTCCAAGCTGAATCCTTCAACCAAGAACGGGCGGCCCTGGCCAACCGACTTCAGGAAGCAAAGTTAGAAATTGCTGCTACCAGTGCCAAGGCCGATAGTTTAATAGCTCAGTATAGAGCTGATGCTGAAGTTGCTCACGAGCAATCAAAGGCGCTGACCGAATATACTCAATGCCAAACTCGCCTTACCGTTCTCGAGGAGCTTCAGGCCCGTGGCTTTGATCTGTCCTCCGATGTCAAAGAGGCATCGAAAGTCAAGGAAGAAATGAGAAGGAAAATGTTTCCTGAAGAATTCGAAGACGGCTCAGATTGATGTTGTCTTTATTTTCTATAGCCTGACTGATGTAATTATCCCGCCTTGTACGATGATATTTGTTCGATATATACAAGTTTGTTCCTTGATTTTCATGTGTCAAAATATCTAGCCTTAGCTAGTACCATAAATCATGATTGACTAATTAGTAATTAGCCCGGCTTTAGCCTCGTAGTAAATTCAAAATACATTAACAACTGGTTAGGCCTTAGCCTTGTTCAAAGCGATAATTAGCTTGGCCTTGGCCTGGTTTTAACAAGATGTCATTTGTTCTGTTTTCAACCATTTAGCTTATAGGGATCGGGTTCATGTCTTAGCAAAATTTCGGACCCTCAACAAACAAGTTTAACTTAGCACTGTTCTTTAGAGCTTCAATCGAATTAAGAATTTTTGATTTGATCCGGCTTTGGCCATAAATCGGGATTACCAAGATCGGTCTTAATTCTCTTTGTGCTTTATTAGCTTTGATAAGGCCTTAGCCCGGTGTGCCGGTTTTGGGGTTTGCCTTGTTAGGTCTTATCCCGTTCTCGATGTACATCTTCCACTAATATCGATAATAGACAATGCGAAGATAATAAGAAGAGCCCTTAGGCTCGATAACACAATGTAGGCATCAAATGATTTTTTTAATTGATGAGTAATCGTACATCTTCATTGATCGGAGGCAAATTAGATCGTTCTATTTGGGTACGACTCTTCTGGCCGTTTGACCCTTACATCGATTCCTAGTGATCTTTTTTCGGTCCCTCAAAATTGAAGTAAACAAACGGATGTAGCTGGAATTCAATATGGTTGGTCTACGGTAGCACGACATATGGCTGCCTCATTAAAAACCTTGCCGTAAAACCCAAGTTGGGACAAAACCGGTCGAAGGGAAAAAGAGTGCAGCGCATGCTTTCAGCCTTAGTGTTTGGTGTCTACTTGTTCGATATTGAACTGTCCTGCATAGGTTAGTACCGATAAACGAAGTGAAAATTAAAAACAAGGCAGAGTGACATACCTTAGCAGTAGTATCTCTTCAAGTGGCTCACATTCCAGTTGTTTGGCAATTGTTTACCATCAAAAGTCCCTAGCTTGTAGGAACCCTTTCCCGGTGGCCTTCAGTATAGTGTAGGGACCTTCCCAGTTTGGTCCCAATTTTCCTTCGTTAGGGTCTCGAGTATTGGGAGTGATTCTTCTGAGCACCAAGTCCCCTGTGTTGAAGTGTCGAAGTCGACCTCTCCGATTATAGTATCTCTCGATTCTCTGCTTTTGAGCTGTCATTCCTACTAAAGCAGCCTCCCTTCTCTCATCCAATAGCTCTAGGCTAACATTCATAGCCTCTTGGTTGGATTCCTCGGTTGCATGTTGAAATCTGATGCTCGGTTCGCCTACCTCGACCGGTATCAAAGCTTCGGCGCCGTACACTAAAGAGAATGGAGTGGCTCCGGTACTGGTTTTTTCAGTTGTCCGATATGCCCATAAGATTTCGGGCAACATTTCTCTCCATCTCCCTTTGGCGTCGATTAACCTTTTCTTCAAATTTTGAAGAATAGTTTTGTTGGTTGATTCCGCCTGGCTGTTGCCACAGGGATGGTAAGGAGTCGACAATATTCTTTTGATTTTATTGTCTTCGAAGAATTTGGTTATCTTGCTGCCGACGAACTGTTTTCCATTGTCGCACACGATCTCGGAAGGAATCCCAAATCAGTAGATGATGTGATCCCATATGAAGTCGATCACCTCTTTTCCTCTGACTTTCTCGTAAGCCTGTGCTTCCACCCACTTAGAAAAATAGTCAGCTGTAAAAAGGATGAACTGAGCCTTACCTGGTGCTCGAGGGAGTGGTCCTACTATATCCATCCCCCACTTCATAAATGGCCACGGTGATATAACCGAATGCAATGTTTCAGCAGGCTGGTGGATGACCGGTGCATGTCTTTGACACCTATCGCATTTGCGCATGAACTCCTTTGCATCTTTCTCCATGTCGACCCAGTAATAGCCGGCTCGGACTACCTTCCGCACTAGTGAATCTGAGCCCGAATGATTGTCGCAAGCTCCTTCGTGTATCTCTTTCAAGATGTATTCGGTATCCCCGGGGCCGAGACATATAGCTAAGGGTCCTCCAAAAGTTCTTCTGTAAAGGGTTCCATCGTTGGCCAAAAAAAATCGGGCTGCCTTTGTACGCAAAGCTCTCGACTCTTTGGGGTCGTGTGGAACCTTGCCCGAGCTGAGGTATTCTATGTACTTGTTCCTCCAATCCCACGTCAAGCTTGTCGAGTTGACCTCGGCGTGGCCTTCTTCTACCACCGATCTCATCAACTGTACGACTTTTTCGGAGTCGATCTCTTCATCATCGACCGTCGATCCTAGGTTCGCGAGAGCGTCGGCTTCGCTGTTTTGTTCCCGGGAAATGTGCTGCAGGGTCCATTCCTTGAACCTGTGCAAAGTGACTTGAAGTTTATCTACATACCTTTGCATACGACTTTCTCTGATTTCAAACGTCCTGTTCACTTGGTTGACCACAAGGAGAGAGTTGCATTTGGCCTCGATTATCTCCGCCCCAAGGTTCTTGGCCAGTTCCAAACCTGCAATCATTGCTTCATACTCGGTTTCATTGTTAGTCAATTTTACGGTTTTGATGGATTGCCTAATCGTATTTCCGGTCAGAGGTTTTAGAACGATACCTAAACCCGACCCTTTAGAATTTGAGGCCCCGTCTGTGAAAAGAATCCACACTCCCGAAGGAGTCCCCGATTTAGTCATGAGTTCCTTTTCGACTTGGGGAATAAGCGACGGTGTGAAGTCAGCGATAAAATCAGCCAGTACCTGCGATTTTATCGAGGTTCGAGGTCGATACTGGATATCATACTCGCTGATCTCGATGGCCCATTTGGCCAGTCGGCCTGATAGCTCGGGCTTATGCATGACATTCCTAAGTGGGTAAGTTGTCACTACGCATATCGGATGATTCTGGAAATATGGTTTTAATTTCCTAGAAGCACTTAATAAGGCTAGAGCTAGCTTCTCTAAGTGCGGGTACCTAGTTTCAGCTTCCCCTAATGTTCTACTAACATAATATATGGGGAACTGGGTACCCTGTTCTTCTCGAACCAAGACTCCGCTCACCGCTATCTCCGATACAGCGAGATAAAGGTATAATAGCTCGCCCATTTTTGGCGTATGTAATAGAGGTGGGCTAGAAAGATGCCTCTTAAGTTCCTCTAAAGCGTGTTGGCATTCCAGTCCCCATGAAAATTCGTTCTTCTTCTTTAGTAGATTGAAGAACTGGTGGCTTCTGTCTG
>MCJB01020803.1:37106-79180 GCA_002018475.1 Nicotiana obtusifolia
GGCCTTGACGCTGTCGACGACTTTTATATCTTCGATAGCTTTGATCTTGTCCGGGTTGATCTCTATTCCTCTGTTCGAGACCATGAACCCGAGAAATTTCCCGGAACCTACCCCGAACGCGCATTTTTTCAGGTTCAACTTCATATTATATTTCTTCAAAATGTCCAATGTTTCCTGCAAATGACTAAGATGGTCAACTGCTCACAGGGATTTAACCAACATGTCATCAATGTAAACCTCCATGGTTTTCGAACATTTTATTTACTAGTCGCTGATATGTAGCCCCCGCATTCTTAAGCCCGAATGGCATCACATTATAGCAATAAGTGCCATATTTAGTGATGAAGGACGTTTTCTCTTGATCGTCCTTATCCATTTGTATCTGGTTATATCCAGAATAGGCGTCGAGAAAACTTAGAGTCTCGTGGCCAGCAGTAGCATTGATCATACGATCGATGTTGGGCAGTGGGAAAGAATCTTTAGGGCACGCTCTATTTAAGTCCTTATAATCTATACACATTCTAAGTTTGTTCCCCTTTTTTGGCACTACAACTACGTTAGCTAACCATTCGTGGTATTTTGCCTCCCGAATGGACCCTATATTCAAAAGCTTGGTTACCTCTTCCTGAATGAAGACCTGCTTGACTTCGGATTGAGGCCTCCTATTCTACTTGACCGGCTGGAATTTTGGGTCGACACTCAGCTTATGTGTCGCAATCTCTGGTGGTATGCCTGTCATATTCAAATGGGACCAAGCAAAAGAGCTTTCATTAGCTGAAAGAAAAGAAAGTAGTTTGGTCCTGAGCTCGGAGTTCAAACCCGAGCCCAGGTATACCTTCCGGTCAGGTGCGTCATGGCGGATCGGGATTTGCTCCAACTCCTCGATTATCGATTTGGTAGCGTCGGCCTCATCCGGGACAACAAAGGATCGGGGTACCCCGAAGTTATCTTCATCGGGCTGATCTCGCTCGCCCTCATCTGTCGAAGGCGGCTTTTGTGATTGCTATTTGGCCTTCTGTTGTGGATTGACAGACTTTAATGTTGTTTCTTCTACCGCGAACATTTCCCTAGCCGCGTGCTGTTCCCCATAAACGGTGATGATTCCATCGGCCGATGGGAATTTTACCATCTGGTGCAAGGTTGATGGTACTGCCCTAATGTCATGTATCCAGGGTCTCCCGAGCAGGGCGTTATACCTCATGTCGCCCTCGATTACGCAGAACCTCGTCGCCCTGGTGGTTCCGGCGACGTTCACCATCAACGTTATCTCCCCCTTCGTTGTTTCTGATGCCATATTAAAACCGTTGAGTACCCGGACCTCGAAAATGATTTGATTCGTTAGTCCGAGCTGTTCAACGACCCAGGACCGGACTATGTTGGATGAACTTCCAGGGTCGATAGTACGCGCTTTACTCGGGTATCGTGTACTAACATTGATATTACCAGTGCGTCGGTATGGGGTTGTGCGAGGCCCTCGATTTCTCTGTCGCTGAAGCATAGAGTTCCTTCAGCCGCATAGTCCTGGGTTCGTTTCTCTCGAGTGATGGAAATTTTTGTGCGCTTCAATACCGGTACTAGGGGCGCGTCCGTACCTCCAATTATCATATTGATAGTATGTTTCGGCTCCTTTTGATCTGCTGGCCTGTCCCTGTTTTCATAATGGTTCCTTGCCCGTTCGCTAAGAAATTCCCGAAGATGTCCGTTCTCGAGCAACCGTGCCACCTCCTCTCTCAATTGTCGGCAATCTTCCGTTCTATGACCGTGAGTGCCATGATATTTACATACGAGGTTAGGATCCCTTTTGGCGAGGTCTGTTTGCAGCGGTCTTGGCCATCTGGTGTCTTTGATACGGCCAATTGCTGAAACCAGGGTTGCTGAGTCGACATTAAAGTTGTACTCGGACAGCCGGGGTGCTTCCTGTCGATCATTGTTTTTCTCGAAGTTGCCTTTTGGCAACGGCCTTCTGTTCCTTTGACTCACCTCTTACCTGTTTTCCTGTCTCGGGACCTTGAGTCCCCTCGATCCATTCCGTCGATCTTCTGGGTATGGTCGATGCCTGTCTCGGTTCGACCTTGGCTCACGAAAGTTGTCTCTTCGAGGTCGATCAAAGGTCTTAACTGTATAAGAGGAACCTAATGCAACTCCGACTTGATCATCCTCTATCCTGATTTTTGACTGATACCGGTTATGGATATCCGCTCAGGTGATGGCCGGGTATTCGATTAAACTCTGCTTGAGTTGCCTAGATGCTGCAGAGCTGCCGATATTTAGCCCTTGGGTGAAAGCTTGTACCGCCCAGTAGTCTGTAGCTGGTGGTAGATCCATCCGCTCCATTTGGAATCGAGATACGAACTCCCTTTACGTTTCACTGTCACGTTGTCTGACTTTGAATAAGTCGGACTTCCTTGTCTCGACCTTAATGGCCCCTGCATGGGCTTTCACAAACGTATCAGCTAACATAGCAAAAGAGTCGATGGAGTTTGGTGGTAAGTTGTGATACCACGTTATTGCTCCCTTGGATAGAGTCTCTCCGAATTTCTTCAGGAGGACGGACTCGATTTCGTCGTCCTCGAGATCGTTCCCCTTTATAGCGTAAGTATAGGCTGTCACATGCTCATTAGGGTCCGAAGTTCCATTGTACTTAGGAATTTCGGGCATGCGAAATTTCTTGGGGATCGGCTTCGGAGCGGCGCTGGACGGGAATGGTTTCTGTATGAACTTTTTGGCATCTAGGCCTTTCAATACCGGAGGTGCTCCCGGTATTTGGTCTACCCTTGAGTTATATGTTTCGACTTTTTTATCGTTGGCTTCAATTCTCTTTTCTCCTATCTCGACTCGCTTAGTTAACTCTTCCAGCATCTTGATGATCCCGGAGTTAGTCCCCGAACCGCTCTCATCCGGTTGAGTTGTGACTGGTTCATTTTGCTCGGTTGCTGCCTGAGGGGGAACGTTTTCTACTCTGTCCGGTTCTGAATGCGGCTTTGCAATTGGGCTATCGCCGCTTGCTGAGCTTGTAGCATGTCAAATATTACCCTGAGACTGATTTCGCTCTCTCCGCTTTATTGAATCCCCGAGCGGTTCTCCCCCCGGACACTGTGCGATGAGCCGGGTGCCTGGTCAGTATCGAGCGCCATTTGAGAATTGACGTCGACTGGGGCCTCATGTCCGGGCATAATGTTGTTTTCAACTTGGTTGTTGGCCTCGTTGTTGATTTGTGCCATGATTAATCTGTAACCTGAAAAACAGAGAATTCTACAAAGAGCAAGTGTAAAATTGTGTTTGAAAGAAAAACGTATCGAAAGTTCACTAATATCCTTGGCCCCACGGTGGGCGCCAAACTATTTACCCTTAAAACCGGATAACAATTGAATTTGTTCGTGGTGATAAGGATCCGTGAATCAATTTGATACAATATAAAAATATGACATAGAAGATTAAAATATAATAAGCAATAGAGAACAGTCAAACCACAAGTATCCAACAGCTGATAATGAACTATGAGAAATAGGGAAGTATTTTGATGAACAGTGGAGATAGTTGTGAATAACAGTAGAATTATATTGTTTTTCTCTCTGAGATGTGTATGCTTTACAATGGGGGGTCAATGCCCTACTTATAGGTAAATGAAAGAGTCCTAAATAAAGTAAAAGACTGATTACAAGGCAAATCCCATTAATTACGGGATTGAATATCCCAAGATGATGGCATAACAGCTATAACAGTTGAGGAAATTGCTCCTGGCGAGATATCCGGGATTGGCGAGATATACGGTCCGAAGCCGATCCTTTGTTACGAGGTATCCCATGGCCGACCATATCGGTTGTCCAATTTCGGCTGTCCCGGCCTACATGCCCGACTTGTTGATTGCGAACCGGGGTGGCCCGGTCTCAAATTACAACCGGTCCCAACCTTACTCGATTGCATCCGACCCAATACACTCTTCTCAGTCAAGTTCAGGTTTTCACAACAAACTATCAATTTCTTTTTGTATCCTTACCATGCACTTTCCAAGAGTTAATTATTTTCTAGTAAAAGGTTTAGGCCACGCATGACAGTATTATTTTGACAGAATTTGTGGAGGCTTAGCTAAACAGTATTCCATTCTATTCAGAATGAAATTAGTAAAGCTCAATTTCTAAATGAATAGATACATTTTTACTATCCTAGTTAGTTGGTGATCATATCAGATATGATTATTCATGATAAAAACTTTCTTTAGTACCATAATAACTTCAATTTGTAAATATTTGTCCGTGGTTAATTTTTTATGAAATTTGATTTATATTGTAATTTATTCGATAAACTAATTTCTTTAATCCTATAAATAAAAAAAATCAAATAGAAAAATAGTTGTAATTATGAGATAGATGTGGGGGCATACTAGAAAAGATAAGATTAGGAATGATATTATTCAAGTAAAGGCGTGTCACGACCCAAAATTCACCTAGTCGCAATGTCACCTGACCCCGGTGCTAGGTAAGCCAAACATAGAATTGTGTAACTCAAGTGGAGAATCAATAATGAAAAAAAAAAGAAAATAGCAAAATTCAATACAACTTCCTAATGATTGGTAATACAAGTCACAAACGACTATGAATAAGATTTGAATTTCAGTTTGAGAAAAGATACATTATCTGTTTGAAATTTACATAAACAGAAATATAAATCCTATTCTACCGCGAACAATTGGTAGCTTGTATCAGGAGTGCTAATACATCTTCAATGCAAGACTCCGTCTTCCACAGCTGTGCAGCACCAAGATCTTCATGCAAGGTGCAGAAGTGTATTCTGAGTACAACCAACCACATGTACTCAATAAGCATCTTGACTAACCTCGGTGAAGTAGTGGCAAGGTTTTTAAGTCAAAAGATACTCACTAGTAAAACCTGTGCAGTAGATTTGCAATAGAAACAATACTGGAAATAGCATAGAAGAGTACAAAAACAAACATGCGAAGCAGTAAATGATTACTAAAAGAAATCACGGTCAGTTTTCTCAATATCACAACCAATCCTTTTCTTAAAGCGATAACCACCCAACAACATAGTAAATCCACGATCTTCATACTATTAGGAATGCGTTCAAGATATCAAGTCAAACGGCACGGCAAATAGATGAATGTATGTCAAATCAATTGGCATGGTAACATCCTTGGTGCATTTATCTCATCCTCACCAAGCATATGTATAACAGTACTAACCAAGTAAAAGAAATGCCAATAACAGTAATAGCGAAGTAGAAAATACACAGGTAGCAATATTCAACAACGCAGAGCATACGGACAACGGTAATAGACAGGGTGGGAAGTACATAAACAATGATAGCAATTAAGGTAGGAGAACATAATCTTGTGACCCAATTGGTCATTTTGTGTATTTGTGCCCCGTTTTTTCTTTTGATGCTTCACACATGTGCATTTGTGATTTTATGACTTACGGGGTTGATTAGTTTTATTTCGGGAAAGATTTCGGGTTGATTTGGACCCTTTGATTCTTGGTTTAGAAGCCTAAGTTGATTATGTTGATCAATATTTGACTTTTGTGAAAACGACCCCAGAACGGTATTTTGATAGCATCAATAGGTTCATATCGTGATTTTGGACTTGGGCGCATTCCCGAAATTGAATTCAGAAGTTGGTAGGTTGATTTGTGTTGTTTTGCCGAAAGTGACAATTTGAGGTTTAGAAGTTTAACCGTAGGTTGACTTTTGGCTATCAGATTTAGAATTTAGTTTTGGGACTTGGAATATGTCCATTATGCTATTTAGAACTTGTCTGCAAAATTTGGTGTCATTTAGAGTTGATTTGATAGGATTCAGACGCTTGATTGCAATAGAGATTCTTGAATCTTTTCTTTGAAATTCATGCATTTTGATGCCCAATTCGTAATCCTAGATGTTATTTTTGTGTTTTTATCACACGAGCGAGTTCATATGATATTTTTAGACTTGTGTGGATATTTGGCTTGGAGCTCCGAGGACTCGGATGGGTTCCGGACGTGTTTCAAAAAAGTTTGGACTATAATAGGATTTTCTCGTGTGCTGATTCTCTAATGTCGCAATTGCGAGCACCACTGCTCGCAATTGCGATCAGGGAAGGGGAGGCTCATTTGGTGAGAGGTTTTTCAGATCAAGTGCGAAGTCCCAACGAGTTCCGTTCAATGATAAATAACGAGATTTTCGATATCGGAATTCTAAAGTTGAAAGCGTATCTTCAGGATCAACCATTATAGAAGAAACTCTCTCTTTATATAAGCAAGGGAACCTTCCCCTTCAGATAGAAGAAGATGGTAGCGCAAATGCGATACCTTGTTCACAATTATGAAGTAGTACTTGGGCAAGGTAGAATCGCAATTGCGATAATTGTGTCGCATTTGCGATGGGAACAGGGTTCGCATTTGCGACTTATACCTTAGGCTGTCAGTAGCTGCTTTTGTGAGGAATTCTTTGCAATTGAGGGTTCGCAAATTGTATCGCATTTGCGATTGGAACATGGTTCACATTTGCGAACCCATTGTCGCATTTGCGACTTATCCCTTAAGATGTCAATAGCCGCTTTAGCGAGGAATTCTTCACAATTGCGAACCTAGTGTCGCAATTGTGACATCTGCAACTGAAAAAATGTTAGAAAAGTGAGGATTTTGGTCTCATTTCTCATATTTTAGAACGTGGAGGATAATGAGCAGCATCTGAGGATCGTACTCCAAACCTTGAGAGAGAAGATGTTATATGCAAAATTCTCAAAAGTGTGAGTTATGGCTCGATTCAATGGCGTTTTTTGGGTCTTGTAGTATCTAGTTAGGGGATTAAAGTAGATCCGAAAAAAGATTGAAGCAGTTCAGAGTGGCCTAGACCAGTTTCAGCTACTGAGATTCGGAGTTTCCTTGGTTTGACCGGATATTATCGTCGTTTCTTAGAGGGTTTCTTTCCATTGCTGCACCTTAGACTAGATTGACCCAGAAGGGTGCTCCTTTTCAGATGGTTTGAGAAGTGTGAGGCGAGCTTTCAAAAGCTCAAGACTCCATTGACTACAGCCCTAGTGTTGGTATTACCTATGAGTTCGGGGTCTTACACTATGTATTGTGATACGTCGCATGTTGGGCTTGGAGCAGTGTTGATCTAACATTGAAGGGTAATTGCCTACGCATCCTGGCAGCTGAAGGTTCATGAAAAGAACTACCAGGTCCAGGACTTGGAATTGGCAGCTATTGTTCATGCATTAAAGATTTGTAGGTATTATCTGTACGGTGTCCCATGTGAGGTCTATACCGACCACCGGAGTCTCCAGCATCTGTTCAAGCAGAAAGATCTTAATTTGCAGCAGTAGAGATGGTTATAGTTGCTGATAGACCATGATATCACTATTCTATATCACTCCGAAAAGACCAATGTGGTGGCCAATACCTTGAGTAGAAAGGCGGAGAATTTGGGCAGTTTAGCATATGTACAGGCAGTAGAGAGGCCACTAGCCATGGATGTTCACGCCTTAGCAAATCGGTTTGTTAGATTGGATGTTTCAGAGCCCAAACGGGTTCTTGCTTGCATGGCTTCTCGGTCTTCTATATATGAGCACATCAGAGAGCGTCAGTATGACGACCCCTATTTTCTTGTCCTTAAGGATACGGTATAGCAGCGATACCAAGGAGGTTTCTATTGGGAATGACGGGGTGCTACGCATGCAGGGCTGGTTATGTGTGCCCAATGTGGATGGGTTGAGTGAGTTAATCCTTGAGGAGGTCCACAGTTTGTGGTATTCTATTCATCCAGGTGCCACTAAGATGTATCAAGACTTGAGGCGACACTATTTGTGAAGGAGAATGAAGAAAGACACAGTAGAGTATGTGGCTCGGTGCCTAAAGTGGAGTATGTGGTTCGGTGCTTGAACTGTCAGCAAGTGAAGTATGAGCACTAGAGGCTGGGTGGTTTGCTTCCTAGACTTGAGATTCCTGAGTGGAAATTGGAGCGTGTTACCATAGATTTCATTATTGGGCTTCCACGAACTTTGAAGAAATTTGACGCGGTATGGGTGATTGTGACAAGTTTACTGAGTTGGTTCATTTCACTGCGGTGGTGACTACCTATTCTTCAAAGCAGCTGGCTTAGATCTATATCCACGAGATTGTTCGTCTCGACGGTGTGCCAGTGTCCATTATCTCCGATCGACGCACGCAGTTCACATTGCATTTATGGAGAGTCGTGCAGTATGTTAGGCACATGAGTTGCATTGAGCCAAGCATTTATCCCCCAAACGGACGACCAGTATGAGCACACTATTTAGATCTTAGAGGATATGCTACGTGCCTATTTTGTGGATTTCGAGGGTTCTTGGGATCAGTTCTTGCCACTTGCAGAGTTCTCCTACAACAATAGCTACCAATAGAGTATTCAGATGGCTCCATATGAGGCCCTATATGGCAGACAGTGTCGTTCTTCAATTGATTGGTTTGAGCCGGGGGAGGATAGGTTGTTGGGCACATATTTTGTTCGAGATACCTTGGAGAAAGTCAAGTTGATTCAGGATCGGCTTCGTACAGCCCAGTCTAGAAAGAAGAGTTATTGATCGGAGGTCTCATGATGTAGCAGTTTTGGTTGGAGAGAGATTTTTTCTCCGGGTTTCATCCATGAAGTGTGTGATGAGGTTCGGGAAGAAGAGCAAGTTGATCCCTAGGTACATCGGTCCTTTTTAGATTCTTGGGAGAGTTGGTGAGGAGACCTACAAGCTTGCATTACCACCCAACCTGGTGTTCCATGTTTCTATGCTCTGAAAGTATTATGGTGATCCTTCCCATGTATTAGATTTCAGTTCAGTCCAATTGGACAAGGATTTGACTTATGTTGAGTAACCGGTGGCTATCTTGGACAGACAGGTTTAGAAGTTGAGATCAAAAAATATTGCTTCAGTGAAGGTTCAATGGAGGGGTCATCCGGTCAAGGAGGCGACCTGAGAGATCGAGCATCACATGCGGGATCGTTATCCTCACCTTTTCATCACTTCAGGTATATCTCTATGCATATTCGAGGACGAACATTTGTATTAAGAGGGGAGAATGCAACGACCCGTCCGGCTGTTTTGTGTATTTGTGCCCCATTTCCCCTTTTTGATGCTTCGCACATGTGCATTTGTGGTTTTATGACTTGTGGGGTTTTTCAGTTTCGTTCCAGGAATATTTCGGGGTGATTTGGACCTTTTAATTCTTGGTGTAGAATCCTAAGTTGCTTATTTTGACCAATGATTGAATTTTGTGAAAAGGACCCTGAAACGGTATTTTGATGGCTCCGATATGTTCGTATTGTGATTTTTCACTTGGACTTATCCCCGAAATCAAATTCGGAAGTCTGTAGGCTGATTTATGTTGTTTTGTCGAAAGTTGGCAATTCGAGGTCTAGAAGTTTGACTATAGGTTGAATTTTGGATATCGAGTTCGGAATTAAGTTTTTAGACTTGGAATAGATCCATTATGCTATTTAGAACTTGTCTACAAAATTTGGTTTCATTTGGAGTGATTTGATAGGATTTGGACGCTTGGTTGCAATTCTAGAGATTCTTGAACTTTTCTTTGAAATTCATGCGTTTTGATGTCTGATTCGTAGTCCTAGAGGTTATTTTTGTATTTTGATTGCACGAGCAAGTTATTATGATGTTTTTTTGACATGTGCAGATGTTTGGTTTGGAGCCCTGAAGGCTCGGTTTAGTTTCAGACGTGTTTCGAAAAGGTTTGGACTGAAATAGGATTTTCTGGTGTGTTGGTGCTCTGATGTCGCAATTGCGAGCACAAGCCTCGCAATTGCGAGCACAAGCCTAGCAATAGCGAGCATAGAAGAGGAGGCTCAGGTATTGCAATTGCGATACCTTGTTCAGAATTTCAAAGTAGTACCTATGTAGGGTAGGATCGCAATTGCGATAATTGTGTTGCATTTGCAATGGGAATAGTGTTCGCATTTGCGAATCTATTGTCACATTTGCAATTTATCCCTTAGGATGTCAATAGCCGCTTTTGCAAAGAATTCTTCGCAATTGCGAGGGTTCTTATATTGTATCGCATTTGCGATGGGAACAGGGTTCACATTTGCGAACCCGTTGTCACATTTGCGACTTATCCCTTAGGCTGCTAATTGCCGCTTTTGCAAGGAATTCTTTGCAATTGCGAACCCAATGTCCAATTTTGACATCTGCAACTGAACAAATGTTAGAAAAGATGGGATTTTGGTCTCATTTCTCATATTTTAGAACCTTGGACTCGGTAGGAGGCGATTTGGAGAGGGGATTTTCATCTACAAATATCGGGTAAGTGATTCTTATCAATTTCCAACTATATTTTATGATTATATCTTAGATTTAACATTAAAGTTATGAGAATCAAAGAGGAAAATTAGGGATTTTTGTCAAAGTTTTGATAAATGAAGATTTGAGTTTTGAGAGTCAATTTGGACTCAGATTTGAAAATAAAACACATATATGGACTCGTGGGGTTATGGGTAAGCATAATCTACCCTTGGACCCAAGGTTAACTTTTGTTGACTTTTTGGGAAATGTGTAAAGATAATATATTTATCAATTGTAATTGGTTTCCCTTGCATTATTTAACGATATTAAGTTAATTTTGGTTAGATTTGAACCGTGTGGATGCGAATTTCAAAGGAAAAGCTATTTTCGAGGGTGGATTTGGCCTAGTTGAGGTATGTATCTTGCCTAACTTTGTGTGGAGGGAACTACTCCTTAGAATTTGGGTTGATTGTCCTATTTGTGTTATGTCGAAGACGTGTGCATGAGGTGATGAGTGTGTACACGAGCTATATGAGGTATTTGACCAGTTTAGGTTATTTAGACAGCTTCCATGCCTTTTATTGAAATGTCATTACATGTTACATCTTTCATTTTTAATCTACTCTTACATGTGTTAATCAGCTCTTACATGCTTTATTTGAAGTTGTTAGCACTTGTTCTACCTCTTGCTTGTTATGTTTGATCTCATATGCTTTAGTGGAAGTTGTTACCTTCCTTATTGTCTTGTTACCTCTTTATTGTTGCATTACTCTTACTTGAAGTTTTTATCTCGTGGGAATTATCTTCTTGTTGGGTTATTGATGTTGAATTGGGGAAAGCTATTATCACACTAAGGTGGAAGTTATTGATTTTTGAAATATCTTTCCTTGTTGAGTATCTCTCATTCATTATGTCATTATTGAGATTCTTGTACACATTGTGGTCGAGTCATGGGCTATTTGTTTTGAAAACATTGGTATTGTTGATTTTGACAAGTTGTGGCATATGGGCATGTAAGGCCCCGTAAAATTTTACCTAAAAGCCGGAGTTTCTTGGTGCCGAAGTGGACTTATGTGTTCAGACTTTTGGGTTGAACAGTGCATTGGGGAGTTGGAGAAAAAATTTTGGAAGTACAGGGCGTTTATGCGGTCCATTCCACGGTCGCAGAATTGATCTGCGGATCGTATATCTGCCGCAGACTAAAGCAAAAATTTGGGCAAAATTTTTGGACCATTATGCGCTCCATTGTGCAGCCACATAATCTTTTTGTGGGCCTCATAACCACTCCTAAATCCAGCACAAAAATATTCCGGAGGGAAGTTTTGCGGTGCATTATGCGACCGCAAATAGGTCTGCGGACCGCAGACCGGTCGTAGAGAGAGGCATGAATGCCCAGTTCCGGAGGGCCATTATGCGGTCCATTTTGCGGACCGCAGAAGTGTTATGCGGCCGCATATGCGACCGCAGATCTGCATCGGGGCTTCATTTTTTTTTAATTTTTGACCCGACCCTATTTCGATATATTGAGGCAAAGGGCCACTTTTGAAGCAAAAATCTGTTATTTCTAGAGAGAGGGATTAACATAGAGTGAGAATAGAAGTTCCTAAGCTTATTGATCATAAACTCTTGCTCCAAGTTGAAGAAATCACAAGATAATTCACTAGGTCTTTATCCTAGAGGTAAGATTCTACTCCCTAGCCCTCAATTTCGTGATTTTACTGAAAATAGGTAATGAGAAAAGCAATTCTTGGTTGTGGGAGTTGTCCATTATGCATGCATGTACTATCAAGGGTTGGGGGAAGAATGTTGAGCTAAATTGGGTAGACTTTGGGTAGTAGGATGGAGGAATCCACCATAGGAGGACCCTGAAATCATAATACCCACCTAGTGTTTGATAAAATGCTCAAATGAGCTGGAACCATAAACTCTCTCCTAATTTGTGTTCAATTTTGCTATATTTCTAAATAGATCGAATAGGCTAAGAATTTTGGAACATTGTAGTAATCTAAAAAGCTCGAGACGAGGTATGTTGGCTAAACTCATCTCTTAGAATTGAAACCTCCAATATCCTTGTAAGTCCTGGGTTGTTCGTTATGAATTGCTTGTTCCGAATAAGCCTTGTGTTGAAATATGTATGTTCAATATGTATTCCAATGTTCTTGTTATGTAATATTCTATTTGAAAATGTGCTCGAAGCATGGGCTGCATATCCAAACATTATATCTTTAAGTTGTGATTCAAATGAAAGCTATTATGCCAAATTGTGTAGGAAATCTCAATGTGTTTAACATTCTTATTTTCTCAATATGTGCACTTAAAGTCTTGAATATAAATGTTCTGTTGTTAGTGATCCGTGATAATGTTTGAAAGTGAAAGAGATGAATATGAAGTATGAAATACGGCTAACGTGCCAGGTGACATTGTGTTATGCCCATTGGTGCCAATGAAACGAATGATAAAAAGGATAATGAAATGATTTGTCAATCCTTTAAATAAATAAACACTTTGGGAGTATCGTTAGTCACCGAGGAAGGGTAGATTGAAATAACCTAACCCCGAAAATAAACGTCTCGGTGTAGGAGCGAAGTGAGATTGTACCCATTTATGGGGATGAGATTGATGTGATGAAAATATTCCCCTTTATTGGGATGATATGATTGCTAGAAAAGGATGATGTCGATCCACACAGCATTGTGGTTAGACGGCCTAGCCGGTTGGGTCGTGATCGGAGGCCATGCCGCACACATGGTGATGTTTGTGCTTGAGATTACAATTAAAACAATGATTGAGACTGAGATAATGATTGAGATTGTGGTTGATGTCTTTAGGTGAGAGGCCTAGCCAATCAGGCCATGATCGGACTCCGTGCTTAAGATCACAGTGGTATATCGGTGCTAAGATGTCCCAAACTTAAAACATGGAAATTTACTTGAAAACTTGTCTTGCTCCCAATTTGATGTTCTGGTATTGTTTGAGGCTCCCATTGATTTTATGATTGTCCTGTTATCATTCGTTCTATTGAGAGCGTGTTTAGTCATTCATATTAGTACTATTTCATATGTACTAACGTCCCTTTTACCGAGTGCGCTGCATGTTTAATGGATGCAGGTGGTTCTGCAGCAGGTGGCATTGATCATTGATAGCAGTACACCCTCTTCTCAGCAGATTTGGTAAGCCCTACTTCATTCGGGGTCGTGTATCTTTTGTCCCACATGTATTATGTTTTTAGGTATAGCCAGGGTCTTATTGCCGGCGTTATCATAGTATTTTGTATCCGTAGAGGCTCCATTGACACAGTGTGGATTGTATATGGGTGTTGGGAAAGTCAAACTAGCCTTGTTGTATTGGAATCACTTGTGCATTGTAACTATGATTGTGTATGTATTTTGAGACTACAAAATGAAGCGACTAATTGTAATGGAATTGGCATTATTCACGGAATCCACTTAATGTTTAATTAATGATATAAATGTATCTTCCCTTTATTCATGAGCGAGTTGGGTAGAAGGCATTGTAAAGACTTGCTTGACGGGGGCGTCTTGGTTGAGTGCCGGTTGCGCTCCCCAAGGTCGGGGCGTGACAGGACACTTGTGGTGCAAGTTGTTATTGTGGTGTGATATTGATATGCATGCAGTGGTATAAGGATAGGGGTGATACACATACAGTGAGATAAGATGGGGTTGATACGCGTGTTGCTAGTAAGGGAATTACTTGAAGCCACGCGGTGAGATAAGGTGGCTAAAACGCATGTAGCTATTTCCGGAAAAATTATTTCCAAAACTAAATTCAAGGCTCACGCGGTGATATAAGGAAGAATTGTGATTTGAGTTATGAAATGTGAATACAAGGTTGTACCTCGGTTGTGATTCTTGTTGTACAGTCCATGTTGAAAAGGATTATTGGTTAAACAGTTCTTGTTGTTTTCTTCCTTGTCTTACCTTATTTTGTCCGTATTTGATTACTTGTGGTTCTCATTATGTGTTCTCTTCTTGTTGTCTTCTTGCTTTAAATTATGTCCTTAGCTTACATTATTAAACTGCTTTGTTATTATTCATTTCCTCGTTTCCATTATTTGTCCTTATTATATTTTTTTCCATTTATCTTGTCCTATTATGTATCTTGGCCTAACCTCGTCACTCTACCGAGATTAGGTTTGATAATTAATGGGTACCATTATGGTGCACTCATACTAATCTTCTGCACACTTTTGTGCAAATCCACGTACATCTGCCTGTGCAGGACACTAGTGATCTTTCAGCTATTTTTGAAGAGTTTAACTTATACCTGCTCGCTGTCCGCATGCCTCGAAATCACCTTCTACTATCCCTTATTACTGTTTATCCTTTATTTAGACAGTGATGTATATTGAGATTTTAGTACTTTCTGTAGAGCTTATGACTCAGTCTCACCGGGATTTAGGAAAATATCCTATTGTGGTTCAGTAATGAGATTCTTATGAGACTTGATCTTTTATATCTTATTTTAGTCATTTCTTTCTTTCTTATTATCTTTTTTTTTAGGCTTACCTAGTTTTAGAGACTAGGTTCCATCACGACAATCTAAGGTAGGAAGTTGGGGTCGTGACACATATATTTCACTGTCTAGAAAAGTAGAAGGTTTAAATGAGAGCACAACAAACGAGAAAGTGCATAGATGTATATAACAAACAAAACGGAAAGCATGATTGTGACCATATAACACATAGAAAGTATGGACAGAAAAATAACAATTAAGGGAGGATCAAAGACATGACAACAACAACAATTCACCTAGAAAGCATAGGTGCAGTGGCACGTCATCACCCTTCGTGCTTTACTCTCTTCCTCACATGATAATGTATATGCAATGGCACGGCATTATCCTTCGTGCGTAATAATGTATATGAAATGGAACGGAATCACCCTTCGTGTTTTACACTCTTCCGTACATGATAATGTATATGCAATGGCACGGAATCATCCTTCCTGCTTTACACTCTTTCTCACTAGGCACATGTATATCAATGACAAGCAAGTAGGAAGCATGAATACATCAAGAAGAGTGGATAAGCAAATACACCACGTGAAAATCAATCATAGCTCTTGAACCAACAAACAATTCAATAAACCTAAAGAACCCTATTGTTCAAGTATCTCGACAAAGCCCAAACATGATTTTCAACATAAGTATGGAACCCAAGTATCTTAGAATTGCGGTCATAGACATGTATTTTGTAACGACCCGACTGGACATTTTGAGCATTTGCATTCATTTTGGCGGTTTGAAGTATAGAGTAGGTTCATATGATGTATATTCGAAATTGGACTGGAAGAATGATTCTCATTTTAGAAGCTTTAATTTGGAAGAGTTGATCAAGTCTGACTTTTGTATATTTGACCTCTGATCAGAATTTGAGGCCCCGATGGTGATTTTGGACTTAGGTGTATGCCCGGATTTGCATTTGGATGTTTAGTTTTGGCTCTATTTGGCAAAAGTTGGTAATTTGAAGGTTTTGAAAGTTTATAGGTTTCACTGGGAGTTGACTTCGATGATACCGGGTTCAGATTGTTGTTCCAGGAGTTGGAATAGGTTTGTTATGTCATTTAGAACTTGTGTGCAAAATTTGAGATCATTCCGAGTTGAATTGATGTGGTTCGGCACAAGTTTTGGAAGGTGAAAGTTCAAAATTTCTTTGAGTTTGATTTCGGGTACGATTCGTGGTTTTGATGTTATTATGTGTGATTTGGGGCTCGCTTATGCGATGGAATGATCACTTCTGCGAAGAGGAGGTGTCCAAGGGAGTTATGCTTTTGCGAAGGTTTTGGCGCAGATGCGGGCGCGCTTCTGTGAGATGTGGAACGCACCTGCGAAGTCGCAAATGCGCTTATGGACCCGTAGATGCGAGAAATGGTCAGAGTCAGCTTGTTTGCATATGCGAGAATGGGAGCGTAGGTGCGATATTTTTTCTGCGAATGCGGATTCCCTGGCAGCTTATATTATATATCGCGGTTTTTGTTCATTTTATCACAACTTGAGATTTGGAGCTCGGTTTTTTGTAATTTTAGAGTGGATTTTCAGCACATGGATTGGGATAAGTATTTTTTACTCGGTTTTGATTATATTCCACGATTCCATCTTCGATTTTGCCATGTGATTGATGAAAAAGAAATTGGAGTTTTTGTCTAAACTTTTCTAAAGTGAATATTTGAGATTTGAACATCGATTCGGAGTCGGATTTGAGTGAAATTGGTATTGTTGGACTCGTATTTAAATGGGTTGCCGGAATTTGTGAGTTTTGTCGGGTTCTGAGGTGTGGACTCGGGTTGACATTTTGGTTGACTTTGAGTATTTGATTAAAGATTTGACCTTTATCGCATAGGTTTGTTTCCTATGGCATTATTTCATGTTTTTGAGTTACTTTTGTCTAGTTTCGAGTCGTTCGGAGGTTGATTTGCGCGGGGTGGCATTTCTAATGTACTGTTTGGCTTGCTCGGTTTTGATTTGGCTTGCTCGAGGTAAGTAACATATCTAAGCTTGGATTTAAGCGTAATTATCCCGGAGAACTATGATATTTGGGATATTTTGGGGGTGACGCACGCGCTAGGTGACGAGCCTGTATGCATGCACCGAGGTATTTATGATCTGGATAGTTCTTAGGCTATTATTTGCCTTGTTTTGCTATCATGCTTCGTTGATGTCATGTTTTCTCCATTTATATGACTACGTGAGATATTATTCATGTTAGAAATTATGTTTAGGCCACCTGCTTATTTTTTTGAGACATGATAGGGCTATTTTCGCCATGTTGAGCTATTTACCTTAGCCCTTGTCATACTGTACAGTCATGGTAGTTACATCTGCATGTTATATCTATGTCTCTATGCACTTTTGATATGCTGACTCACATGTTATGGGTGTCCTTGTACGTGACATGAGTTTGCGCTATATTTGAGGCATATTGCAATATTCTAGATTATATAATTAGATTATGTTTCTGTGAGATGTTGACATATGGAGACTTGAGCGGATAAATGACTAATGTGGGCCGTAGAGCCATTTTTTGAGTTATGTTGGATCAGGTTGCATGCCACAACGATTATAATGATATTGAGGTGGCGCGTACGACAGGCCCCATATTGGGCTAAGTGGCACTATTTTTGAGGCTACGCGTGCACCAGGCCCCATGATTGAGCTATGTGATCATGATTAATGCTTGGGCAAGATCCACCTCTCCGGAGTCTGACATGCCAGTAGTGGCCGCAAGCACGGTGATATATACACGTGCTTTGGTGAGGGGCTTTTTAGCAAGGCACCCATACAGTGCTGAGTGATTGTGTGTGTGTGTGTGATGAAGTGGGGTATTTGAGCCAGGCACCTTGAGTTTGCTGAGAGTGAGTGTACTTGATGATAGCACTGTGAAATCATTTACTTGAGATGTATATTTGACACGTAGGCATAGAGATGTATTTTCATCATGCTAGACATTAATATGACATCTGATGACTTGACATGTATATTTGACATGTAGGCATAGAGATGTAGTTTCCACATGCTAGACGGTAATATGACACTTGATGACATGACATGTATATTTGACATATAGGCATAAAGATGTATTTTCCTCATGCCATACGGTAATATGACATTGAATGACTTTACATGTATATTTGACACGTAGGCATAGAGATGCATTTCCTCATGCTAACTGATAAACTAAGGGTCTTATCTGATGTTGTGAATTGGAAAACACAATTCTTTTGATAAACTCATGTTTCAGTGGTAAGATTTGGACTTTGAATGTTATACTTGAAAAGCATGTCTACTTTCCCGTAACTATGAACGAGCTGAGCATAATACCTTTTAAGTTATTCACGTTTATCGTCTTCATTATATTATTACGAGTTGTTATTGGCTATTGGTTTTCGACTTTGACCTACTTCCCAGCTCGTCACTACTTTCAACCTGAGGTTAGGTTTGTTACTTATTGAGTACATGACATCGGTTGTACTCATATTGCACTTATGCACCTTTGCGTGCAAATATTGGGCTGATGCTGCTACGTATGGCGAGAGCTGGCATTGAAGATGTACCTGCCTTTTGATATAACTACCACTTATCCTTGGTAGTTTTAGATTTGTAATCTGTTATGTACATTTTAAGCAGATGTTGTATATATTTCACACTAGCTTTGTAAATCTAAGTCTTAGAGGCCCATGACTATACTACCAATCCTTGGGATTTTATACGGAAGTTCAGTTATTTTAGTCATTGGCTCTAATTATTCTCATTTGAGTTGTGTTGAATGTTATTTGACTTACCTAGCGGGTTAGGTTAGGTGCCATCACGTTTAGATGGATTTTGGATCATGACAAGTTGGTATCAGAGCACTAGGTTCATAGGTTCTACGAGTCATGAGCAATTGTCTAGTAGAGTCTTGCGGATCGGTATGATGACGTCCATACCTATCTTTGAGAGGCTATAGGGCATGTAGGAAAATTACTCTTCTTTCTTTCTTATCGTGCGATATTGATTCAGCTTGAAGCGTATCTCTTTGATTTTCTTTCACCCACTCGTATGTTATATTGAGCACTCGGTATCAGCTATGCATCAGTGGCTTGTGGTTCCATGGACGACGTGCGAGATGTATTTTCTGTGTTTTGGTGATGAATCAGTCTAGAGGACTTGAGGCCAGGTTCAGACCGCAGCTTGGGCTCGGTGGTTTCGGTCGAGTGAGTATGTGATTTTGGACTCGTGTGTCCAGTAGTGTCCCTAGGAGTGGGATTGATGGCTCAATGAGTGATTGGATAGTTATATGATAAGTATTATATGACTAAGGTCTATGCTTAGGTAGTTTAGATGTCACTAGAAGAAATTTCTTTGGATATGAAAAGGACTATGAGCACTTGATTTCTATCTTGATATGTTGTATAGACTCGAATGGTGGGTGTGTTGAGGGATATTTCATGTTGTTCATGTGTGGAATGAAGTAGATTCTTATGCCTTGTTGACGGTTCAGACTCGGTAGGATTAAATGATTGCATTGTGGTTGTGGTCAGGATAGGGTGTAGAGAGATGCCAGTTTGAAGCTAAGTAGGTGGGTTATCGCCTACGGGGTCGTCTAAAAATGTGTGATTCTTATGATGTTTTATTAGAGAGTTTTCTTCTACTAGTGGGTTATATGTGTTGCAATATGAATTTGGATCGCTTGAAGGAGTTTGCACGATTGTCACGAGGATCGATATGCACTTAGGGGGTTATTTGAGGTACTTATGATTTGTGCTACATGGGTTTCTGAAGGATTCAGTTTAATTACAGTACAAGATCATGGTTGTTATGGAGTAAGGATATTGTGAGTTATTGGTTGTTATGTTCTATGACTTCAAGCTAAGTAGGGGAGTCTGCTACCGACGATCAGATTGTATAGTTATGTGTTATGTTGGTTTCGGTTTGAGGCATATGTGAGGATTAGTTATGAGCCGCAGAGGTTGGTTTTGAGGATGACTGGAGCAAGGAAATTTCTAGATGCACGATAAATTTCACTTTATGGATATATGGAAATCTTGGGATGATTCGAGTTTGTTATTCGTGATGGATGTAATATGTTGTGAGAAGGGAGTCACAAGGTGGCGCTAAGGTAGGGTTACTTCTTTGGGTGTTGGTGTGCTAATGGAGCACAGATCATTCGTCTCGTTTGGGCGGTGTATTTGAGATTAGAATAGGGTGGATAACTCTCGAGAAGGTTCTATCGGGTTCAAAATTCATGTATGGTATTTAAGGAATTTTCGGATTTGTAAATGGCTAAGATCTGAGATTTGCATTAGATGATGTCGGGACTTGCGTTGTTTCTGTATTGTTGTGGATTCTACATTTCAGTATCATAGAGGTTAAAAGGAAATAGCTTTAGATTCGCGGAAGGTCTCTTAAGAGTGAGAATTTTGGTTGCAGTACTATTGGGGGCTTAAGAGGGTATATAGCGGCTTATAAGCCTTAAGACAACGTGGTTTCATGCTAGGACCTCTTATGGTGAGCTTTGGGTTAAGCATCATAGTGTACTGGCAAGGAGAAGTGTTAACATGAAGGCAATTCAGAAGGAACTCGGAAATATAGGATAGATTGGTAGTAGGTTGGATCAACATGGTAATAGAATTGATCGATTTTTTTAATTCTCTTGGTGTGGTGAGGCTTTACCGATATTTTGCGACTAAACTTTCGGATTGAGTGATCTGCATGACTTGGCTTGGTTATGTGCTACTGGGTTTTGAAGGGTTCTCCGTGGTTTCGACTACGGCTTGGGGCAGATGTTTTTGTCAGACATGTGGAGTATGTTACGTATTGTGATTTTTCTCGGATGGGAGTCTAGTGGTAGGTTTCTGGTTGATGGGATGTGTATCCTACTTGTGATTCAGGGTTGATAATAGGGTTCTCGTATTTTCATATGATGGCATGACAGATATAGTGCGACGGGTGGGATTAAGGTTACATGTATGAGGTTGCGGCTCCGTTCGAAGGGAAGGTCATGAACTCTAGATAGCATGGATGGTTTTAGATGTTTAGAAGGATGTTGTCACTATCTTGTATCACATGAGAAGGATGCGCAATTCAGAAGGCACACTGTGTTTTGATTTGTGGATGTTTGACTGTTATTACGGTAATCGCCTGGTTGATCGACTGTTGATGTTCAGATTTTGCTATACTGCACGAAAGAATATGGAAGTATTTCTCGCGAAATGATTGTGTATGAGATATGTGTTAGTCATTTAAGTGGTCGAGTCGAGATCAGATACGGAGATTTTTTGTATTCTTGTAATTTAGAGACTAAGAGTCTCAAAGGTGGACTATTCCTTGGTTGTATACTATGACGGTATAGCTAGAGTTAGACAGCTGATGGTTTATTTAATGGATAGGTTACAGTAGATCTTTGGAAGGTTGTCTACCTATTTCGGGAGGAACGGAATTGATTTGGGGGCCCATTAGCAGGTCTAAGGAGGATGGTTTGTTTACTCAGTGCAACTATTGTTGAAGGATGTGTCATCTATTAGAGTTGATCTTATTCGTGTATGATATGTTCCATGTGTTACTCTTCTATGCTACGATGGATTATGAGACTGTTAGCTAATTACACTTATGATGCGGTTCTATTTATGCCTTGTGGAGAAATTCAAGCGAGATGGCTCTTAGGGTCTTGGATGGTTGATTGCGCCTTGGTTACGATTATGATCATGCACTTCGCATGGTCATTTTTTGGCTTATATATGGTTGTTGATTATGAGCATCATGGATCGAAGTATTCCATGTGGACCAGTGTTTGGATTGGATCATGCATCGCAGTGGAGTTATGTTGGGATATGATCCTTTGTGTTTATTTCGTGTGTTTTGGTTCTCCTTAGTGTGTTGGGGTCATAGCAATGCAGTTGTGGTGGTATCTGTTGAGATTGCGGGATGGTTCTCTCATTTGATTCTCTTTCCATCATTGGGTATATTTGATTTGTTGCTTTTCTTGTACACGGAATACACGGTGTGTGGCTATAGATAGTATTGGTGTGGCATGTCGGTTCAGCAGCTTGTTTTGGAAGGGGTGAGGTTATTGAACCTGGAATGAGTGCAACCGAATTTGATTAATGTATGTTTGGATGAATAACTTTATTAGTCAGCTCAAGCATTTGGCAATGGTTCTTATCGAATGAGAAAACTCCACGACTTGTTGATCTGATAGTGGTTATGAGTTCTGCGTGTTTCCTTCATCATTGGCAGTATACGAAGGTATAGAATAAGGTTTTATTTTATATGAGGTTTGTTACTGGTACTGGATTTGTTATTGAGCGGGAATTATGGTCGGAAGTTATTTCTATGAGAATCTGAGTTATGTGGTATATCATGCGATTATATCTTGGGTTATGGCTATGGTTTGATACATCATGTTCAGACCTATACAGTGTATCGATGCGAGATTCACGTCGTATGATGGATTTCGGATGTTAGATGTTTGATTCTAAGGTTTATGGACTTAGGTTAAAGTAAGGATTTTCAGTTAGGTTGTGTTTTCGGACTTATATGGATTATGGTGACGTGGTATCACCCATGGGTATATATGTGATGAGTTTATACAGTGATTTGATGGCTTTGGAACGAGTCTCGGCACGTTCGAGGATGAACATATGTTTAAGTGGGGGAGCATTTGCATTTAGTTCTGTGGTTTGAAGTCTTGAGTAGCTTCATATGATGTATCATGACTTGTGTGTATTTCCGATTTTGGTTCTCGAGTAGTTCGGGATTGGTTTGGAAGAATGATTCTCATTTTAGAATGTTTAAGTTAGAAGAGTTGACCAAGTTTGACTTTTGTGTAATTGACCTCGGATTAGAATTTTTATGGTACCAGTAGGTCCGGATGGTAATTTTGGACTTAGGCATATGCCGAGATTTGCATTTGGATGTTTCCATAATGTTTTAGCTCTATTTGGTGAAAATTGGCAATTTGAAGGGTTAAAAAGCTCATAGGTTTGACTGGAAGTTGACTTTGATGATATTGCGTTCGCATTGTTGTTCCGGTAGTTTAAATAGGTTCGTTATGTCATTTAGAACTTGTATAAAAAATTTGAGATCATTCCGAGTTGAATCGATTGGTTTGACACGAGCTTTGGAAGTTGAAACTTCAACAATTCTTTAAGTTTGATTTTGGGTACGGTTCATGGTTTTGATTATGAATATGTGTGATTTTGGGGCCTCGAGTAGGTCCGCATTATGTTTTGGGACTTGTTGGTATGTTGGGATGGGGTCTCGAGGGGCTCTGGTGTGTTTTGGATGAGCCTCGGATTATTTTTATCTTGTTAGGCAGCTCTGGTGCTGGTTCTTCGCACCTACGCAGATTTTGCCGTAGGTGCGGACTCGCTTATTTGATAGAGTGATCGCTTCTATGTAGAGAAGTTTTTGGCGCAAATGTGAGCGCGCTTTTGCGAGATGTGAAACGCACTTCCGGAGCCGCAAATGCGGCTATGGACCCCAGATGCGAGAAATGGTCAGATTTAGCTTGTTCGCAAATGCGAGAATGGGAGCGCAGGTGCAATATTTTGTCAGCATATGTGGATTTTGTGGCAGCTTATGTTATATATCGAGGTTTTGGTTCATTTTATCACAACTTGAGACTTGGAGCTCGCTTTTGGGCGATTTTGGAGAGGATTTTCACCACATGGATTGGGATAAGTATTTTTTACTCGATTTTGGTTATATTCCATGATTCCATCTTCGGTTTTTGCATGTGATTGATGATTTTAAAAGAAAAATTGGGGGTTTTTGTCTAAACTTTTCTAAAGTGAATATTTGAGATTGGAACATTGATTCGGAGTCGAATTTGAGTAAAACTGGCATGGTTGGACTCGTATTTGAATGAGTTGTGGGAACTTGTGAGTTTTATCAGGATTCGAGGTGCGGTCCCGAGCTGATGTTTTTGTTGACTTTGAGTTTTTGATTAAAGATTCGACCTTTGTCGATTAGCTTTGTCTCCTATGACACTAATTGATGTTTTTGAGTTATTTTTAGCTAGTTTCCACATGTTCGGAGGTTGATTCGCGCAGGATGGCATTTTTAGAGTATTGTTTGGATTTGCTCTATTTGATTTGGCTTTTTTGTGGTAAGTAAAATATCTAAAATTAGATCTGAGGGTAAATATCCCTGAGAACTATGATGTTTGAGATATGCTGGGGGTGATGCACACGTTAGGTGACAGGCATGTGGACGTGCACCAAGGTATTCATGATCCGGGCAGTTCTTAAGCTATTATATACCTTGTTTTGCTATCATGCTTCTTTGATATCATGTTTTCTCCATTTATTTGACTACGTGAGATATTATTTAGGCTAGAAATCATGTCTAGACCACCTGCTTAATTGTTTGAGACATGATAGGGCTATTTTCGCCATGTTGAGCTATTTACCTTAACCGTAGTCATATTGTACAGTCATGATAGTTACATCCGCGTGTTATATCTCTGTCTCTGTGCGCTTTTGATATGCTGACTCATATCGTATTGGTGTCCTTGTACGTGACACGAGTTTGAGCTATATTTGAGGCATATTATGATATTCCATGTTATATATTTGGATTATGTTTCTATGAGATGTTGACATATGGAGACTTGAGTGGATTGATGATTGATGCTGAAAGTAGAGCCATGTTGTGAGTTATTTTGGATCGGGTTGCACGCTGCAACAAATATATTGATATTGAGGTGGCGCGTATACCAAGCTCCACATTGAGCTAAGTGGCACTAATTTTGAGGCTATGCATGCACCAGGCCCCACGACCGGGCTATGTGATTATGATTAGCGCTTGGGCAAGATCCTCCACTCCGGAGTCTGACATTCCAGTAGTGCGCGCAGGCACAATGATATATACACGTGCTTCGGTGAGGGACTTTTGAGCCAGGCACATGAACAACCTGCACTTCACCAGCACATGAATATCTAAAGAAAAAACCAAGCAATTCTTTTTCCTTGCACACCACATCCACCGCGACTACCAAGCTCGAAACAATCCTTAAGTCATCCTTTTCAAGTCATAGCTAATCCACAAGCGTCCATTAGTCTCGAAACTAATATAACACATGACCCTGCAATTCGACCGTCGATATAAGACTCCCCCCCACTTGGTTCGAAGTCATAAAACACGTCGTCGATTACCCACAGTACCCTTCCTTTATAGCTGCCCCGATCTCGCGCTTCTTATTAGTAGAATACTTCATAAACGCATGTAACACTGTTCATAGAACACTCCGAAGACTCTGTCAAGCGCTTACTCATCCTTGCAATAGTCAATCAAACATTCCCAAATGCTCTGAAATGATAACATATGAATTCCAGTGAATATAAACCTACGAAACACGTGACCTCAAATCTTCACATAGGAGATAGCCCACCGACTAGCCTCGAATCAACACCTCCCTATGACCCACCATGGTCACAACAACGAGGTAGCCAATCAATCCTCCCGAGTCCGTACTCATCAACAAGATACAAGAATTTATTTTGGCCCACAAATGAACAATCAAAAGATCTATATCTGCTCCCAAGACTAGGCAACACATCACGACGATATTCAAGCATCCACAACTCTTCGCAGCCCACCCACAACATCATAAGTCGTCGGTGTACAATGACATTTGGTGCTCAACGTCACATATGGACGAATAGAAAGAATCAAAATTACAGGTTTGAAGCTGAAACAAGGTCGCACGAGATAAGGAAAGAAAGATGGGAAGTTTCCTAAATGCCCTGTAGCCTCTCGAATATAGGTATGGACGTTATCATACCAATCCGCAAGACTTTACTAGCACTTACTCATGACTCGTAGAACCTATGAATCCAGAGCTCTGATACCAACTTGTCACGATCCAAAATCTACATAGTCGTGATGGCACCTAACCCTAATGCTAGGTAAGCCAAACATAGAATTGTGTAACTCAAGTGGAGAATCAATAACAACAAAAATGAAAATAGCTAAATTCAATACAACTTCCCAAGGATTGGTAGTACAATTCACAAGCGACTATGAATAAGATTTCAATTTCAGCTTGAGAAAAGATACATTATCTGTTGAAATTTACATAAACATAAATACAAATCCTAAACTACTGCAACAATTGGTAGTTTGTATCTGGAGTGCTGATACGCCTTAAATGCAAGGCTCCGTCTTCCACAGCTATGCAGCTCCAAGATCTGCACGCAAGGTACAAAAGTGTAGTATGAGTACAACCGACCCCATGTACTCAGTAAGCATCTTGACTAACCTCAGTGAAGTAGTGGTGAGGTTTTTAAGTCAAAACCTGTGCAGTTGATTTGCAATAGAAACAATATTGGAAATAACAAAGAAGAGTACAAGAAAAAATATGCGAAGCATTAAATAATTACTAAAAGAAATCAGGGTTTGTTTTCTCAATATCACAACCAATCTTTTTTTAAAGCGATAACCACCAAACAACATAGTAAATCCACGATTCTTCATAGTATGAGGAATGTGTTCAAGATATCAAGTCAATTGGCACGGAAACACCCTTCGTGCATTTTTCTCATCCTCACCAAATATGACTGTATGTTAAATCAATTGGCACAGCAATACCCTTTGTGAATTTATCTCATCCTCACCAAGCGTATGTATAACAGTACCAACCGAGTAAAAGAAATGCCAATAATAGAAACAGCAAAGTGGAAGATAAACAGGTAGCAATATCGAACAAGGCAGAGCATACGGAAAACGGTAACAGAAAAGGTGGGAAACACAAAAGTAATGATAGCAATTAAAGGTAAGAGAACATAAATTTCACTATCTAGCAAAGTAGGAGATCATAGACATGTATTTGTAATTAGGTATCGTGATGACCGATTAGCACATCAAAAGTTTCACAAAGAGGCCGTCAAATTTAATCTAGTTATGACAAGCTGAATCATAGTTTCTAGCATTGAAATTCATATTCATATTATTATCGAAGTCAAATAAAATATGAGGCAAGAAAATCACATAGTCCAACAAAGCACAAAGAATCGAATAATCTACCCCGGGTATGGTAACCCTAGCACATGCATATATGCTTGTCATCTCGCCTATACGTCACCCCGCATGTAGCAAACAATATCAGTTTATTAGAAAACATTTTCCCAACAAATCTAGGAAAGACACTTACCTCAAACAAGACAAATCGATACCCTAGAAGTGCCATCCCGCACGAATCGACCTCCGAACGGCTCGAAACTAGCCAAAAGCAACTCAAAAATATCAAATAATGCCATAGGAATCAAACCCAAACGACAAAGATCGAATCTTTAATCAAATGCTCAAAGAAAACTAAAAAGTCAACCCGGGACCACACCTCAAAATCTGAAAAAACTCACAAATTCTGACAAATCCATTCAAATATGAGTCCAACCATACTAAAGTCACTCAAATCTGACTCTGAATCAATGTTCAAATCTCAAATATTCACTTAAGGAAAGTTTTTGAAAAAAAATCCCCAATTTCTCTTTTAAATTCACCAATCAATTGCCAAAATAGAAGATGGAATAATGTAATATAATCAAAATCGAGTAAAAAATACTTAGGCCAATAGAAATCATGAAAATCGTCTCCAAGATCGCCCAAATCCGAGCTCTATAACTCAAAATATGATAAATAACTAAAACGTTCGAAATAGAGTACTTTATAATATTGCTTAAGGGACACCGATCGCGATCGCGGGAATATATTCGCGATCTCGAAGCACAAAAGTCACTACCCAAAAAGACCCTCCGTGTTTGCTTCTCTAGTACAGCAAACGCGATTCACTAATCTGCAAAACCTTTGCGAATGCGATCCCTCATCTGGGAACGCGAAGAACAACTCACGCCTGCCACATTCCTACTATGCGAATGCGGAAGCCTCACTGAGAATGTGATTAACAACCTAGTTAGCTGACAAAGTACTCATCGCGGTTGCGTTTGTTCTCCGCGATCGCGAAGCTCAATTGGAGTACCAGAAAACCAGTAACTCATGCAAACTTCGGAATGGTCCGAAATGAATCCAAAGCATACCCGAGCACCTCGGGACCCCATCCAAACATACCAACGAGTCCCAAAACATAGGACGGACCTACTAGAGGTCCCAAATCACACAAAATAACATTAAAACCACTAATCGCTGATCAAGATCGAACTCTTAAGTTCATAACCTTCAAACTTCAACCAAGCGTCCGATTCAAGCCTAACCAATCCGAAATGAACCCAAATTTTGCACACAAGTTCCAAATGACATAACAAACCTATTTCAAATCCTAGAACAATAATCCGAACCCGATAACATCGAAGTCAACTCCCGATCAAACCTATGAACTTTCCAGACCTTCAAATTGCCAACTTTCGCCAATTAGAGCCAAAACCCTCTATAAATGTCCAAATGCAAATATGGGCATACTCCCAATTCCAGAATCACCATTCGGACCTAATGGAACCATATAAACTCCTATTCGAGGTAAATTTACAAAAGTCAAAATTGGTCAACTCTTCCAACTTAAAGCTTCAAAATGATATCATTCTTCCAAATCAACCCCGAACCACTCAAAAACCAAAAACAACGATACATGCAAGTCATAGTACACCATATAAAGCTACTAATGACCTCAAACTATCAAATTGAATGTAAATTCTCAAAACGACTGGTCAGGTCGTTAGAAGGTGGAAGTGGCCCTTGTGGAGGACAAGATGCGAGAAGCTAGGCTCAGGTGATACGAGCACGTGAAGAGGAGGTACACAAATTCTCCGGTGAGGAGGTGCGAGAGGTTGGCCATGGTGGGGCTGAGAAGAGGTAGAGGTAGGACTAAGAAGTCATGCGGAGAGGTAATTAGGTGGGATATAGTGCAGCTCCAGCTTACTGAGGACATGAAACTTGATAGAAGAGTCTGGAAGTTGGAGATTAGGGTAGAAGGTTAGCCTATAGGCGGGAGTGTCTCCTTTTTATGCCGGTTGCACTAGCATTAGTCACTTTTATCTTTAGAATAGATAACAAATATAAAAGTTTATGCCAAGATCAGCTAATAAAGGAAGCCCTTGCAAATTTAATTAGAGAACTTGTCCTATGACCCGAAATTAAAACTTGAAATGCCCTAATTTACAGTTGAAAGAGCCTCAAGAAAATGTATGTAGATAAAAATTAGGGTCACTCAGACATTGAAGCAAAGAGGTCACAAAAAAGCCAAAAAGCAAGTCAAGTTGAAAATAAACAACACACATAAAAAAAGTACAATCACATCCACAAGAAAATAACACTTCTCTAATTAATTACATAAATTTAAGCAATCAACTCAAAAAATATACTTATGACTGACTACATAGCAGCTGAACTAATGAATCATATCCACTATCCACCCAATTTCCAGCCAAATCCCAGTCTTGTCATTGTAAGGGGATGGTAATAGTATCGCGAAAGGGGTAGAGACGATGGAAAAATTAAAAGGAGTCGTGGGATTTGGATATGTGATTTATAGGTCGAAGAGATGAAATCGCCAGTCGAAATTGCTCCAGAAGAGGTTGGATGAATTTGAGGAAAGGGAAGATAGGGTATTACGGGGAGGTTTGGGGGAAAAGAGATTTTAGGGTACGCTGGGGGCGGGCATGGGTTGGGATATGGGCTTACGGATTTATGGAGAGGAAATTTTGGTTTGAGTCTGAACACTTTGAGTTTCTTTGTTATTTGGTTGCTTTTACTTTTTTTCATTTTTAATTATTAAAAATAAGAAAAACATGGATTGAGTATAATTTTATTTATATGTTTATTTTATGAGTAATGCAACTTCACCTCCTACAAAATGAAGAATGTATTAATATGCTACGTTCATCTATAATTTTTTGAATTTATTTTACATTATATAAATTCTAATAAATTTATTTTTTTATATCAAACATTCAGGAGAATAATTTTATATTCATACAGGTTAATATTTATAATGTGAATTCTAATCAATTAGTAGTATATTTTTCTTGTAGTGCTTTAATAGTTGAGATGGTTAAAAAGTCACCATAAAGGCATTACCTTTCATGGCGAGTAAGTCATCACAAAAAACTCTTGTGTTATTGTAAACAAAAATTTAGCTAATATTTGTGATGACTTATGTAAAGTCGCCATCAGAACAATCACTTTGGTGGAAATTATTTTTATCGCCACAATAACATTGCTTTTGTTGCGATTTTACGGGTTGCCACAATAAAATCATGGTCTATGGCAACCATAACAAGTCGCCATGAAAACCCTTACATGTTGTGGCAACTACAAGGGTCGCCACGAATCGTCGCCACTAAAACCCCATTTCTTGTAGTTTTGTTGTTGTTCCAATTGTTATTTCTTTTATTTTTTTCTTTCTTTTAGTCGGAGGTCTATCGGAAGCAGCCTTTGTACCTTCATTAGGTAGAGGTAAGGTCTGCGTACACTCTATCCCCCCAGATCCCACTATGTGAGATTACACTAGGTTTGTTGTTGTTGTAAGTAAGAAAAAGAGTTTTCAACAACAAAATTTTGTGACGGAAATAAACTGCCACTATTTTTTCTAAATATTAAGATCATATTATAGCGGTTATAAAATCCATATAACCTTTTTCCCAAAAAAATTTAAATCATATCTTGGGGGTTTATAAAGGCCCACAATATTTTTTGTTTTTTTGAATCATTATGTTCATATTGAAGGGGTTTATAAACCCCTGCAGTAATTTCTTTCTGAAAAATTCAAATCATATCGTGGGGGTTTAAAAACCCTCACAAATCCAAAATTTATTTGTGGCGGTTGTCGTCGAGCTTTAAAAAATCGCCACAACAATGTTTGCGGCAAAGATAATTATGGCACTTCTACAACACAATTATGTATGAGGAGTGATGGGAGGCTATAATCTCGTATTTTAGTCACTCGTTGCACTTTAATTCACTGCACTTTATATTTGTTTGAGCTTCAATTGGTAGTGTTTTGCATTTGTTGTGTGTTTTATGCCTTGTAGGAGTGATTCCGAGTTATGTAGATGTTGTGGAGCTGATTTGAGTTAATTGGAGCTTTGAAGTATGAGTAAAATTCCAAAGGATTAAGCCGGGATCGTGTTCGGGGGTTGAGGACCACGTCTGCACATCAAAAATAAAGATTGGAGCCATACTTTGAGAAATTTGCACTACTGCGGCGTGTGGGGAGCTGCAGCAGCGCAAATCTGGCTACCTGATAGATGTTGAGCTCTCTAGATTTCCCCACTAAAGCCCCGCATGGCGCGTCAACCCATGTGGCGCGCCTTTGTATTTCATACAGAGCCAATGTCCTATTTCACCTAGGAGAAGATGGTCTCATCTGGACCCGACCCTACTTGGTATAAATACATGGGAAAATGTAATTTCCTGGACTGTTGACATACTTTGGACCTAAGGAAGCTAAGAAGGAGTTGGAAGAACACAAGCTCAAGGATTTCATCATTCATTCATCACTCAAGGCCCGAGTTTGGATTGAATTTATGTTTTCCTATACTTTAATTTTATTTGTGATGAATTTCTCCATGTCTGTGGAGTAGTTCCATTTAGGGTTTGATGGATTTGGTGTATTGATGATTGTTTGTGGATTATAACTCTAGTTTTATTTATTGAATCATTTTTGGATGAATTAATTGTTGCATCTATATTCACTAGTTCATGTAATCGAGAGAAACATAACTTGTGATATCTTTGCATCATATTGTTGGTTGAGTTCATAGATTCTTCTAAATAATCGAAAGAGGCTAGTTGAATCGTTGATTAAACCTAGTTAGGAGAATAATCGAAAGAGGTTTTCCTAAAGACCAATCCATTACACATTCTTGCATATCTTCACGTGCCTAAATTGGTTCATCTTGTGAGGTTAAGACTTAATCGAGAGAGGAGTTTTGCTGAACGTTTCAACTAATAATTGAGTGAATTTGAGAGACTTACTTGAATATTAGAAGTGAATTATCTAGAGTTAGATCCCGAATAATTATCTTGCACGTATCCTATCAAAACCCTATCTTCTCTCATTGATAACCTTCTTTGCTTATTCCTTGTTTCGATTGTCATTAGTCAATAGCTTTAGATTCTTAGTTAATTTTAGTTAGACATCTTATAAATCTCAATTGTTGATCATCTTGGATAGCAATCAAGCTTGAAACTACGAGAATATTGTTTAAATCAAATCCCTATGGATATGTTATTATACTATACTATATTTGATTAGCGAGCGAAATTTAAGTCTGTGTTTTGCGCTCGTCAAATTTTGGCGCTGTTGTCGGGGATTGGCAATCAATAGTGTTTGAAATAGTTTGTAGTGCTAATTCAGGAATTTTTTCTTTTTATTTCTATTTTCTCTTTTTACATTTGGTGTTCGTTTACTGTGCACAGGATACAGGTTTAGATTGGTGCATAACTCGAGCTTCTGCGGAAGAACTGCTACCATACAAGCCAGAGATAGAAACACAATTACGGCAACTGAGAAAGGAAATAAATCTCACCGAGATGTTAGAAAAGGTTGGGCAGTCCTCAAACAAAGAACTTATGGCTGGAAACGGTGATGATAATTTAGATTTGGCTGTAAGAGAGGCAGCCCAACAACGGGAAAAAGCTGCACGGGATGCTGAGGAAGCACCTATTAGAGAAGCACAGAAGAAGAGAGGAGTCAGAGAATTGCTCAAAATCAACCCTTTGCTACAGACCAGTTCGGAAATATAGCTCATATGCCTGGGAGATCACTAGGTGATTATGCTAGACCGGTCTACAATTAAGGCCTACTAAGTGTTAGACCACCTCCAATTGCAGCTAACAATTTTGAGTTGAAGCAAAGGTTACTTCAAACCCTTCAGAATTATTGTCTTCAGATGAAGATGAACGAAGATCCAAATACACATCTAATGAACTTCGAGGAGATTATAAACACTTTTCAATACAACGAGGTGTCACAAGATGCAGTGTACTTAAGGGCTCACGCTCAAAGATGATGCAAAGCAATGGCTTCGAAGCTTACCCACGGGATCGATCAGAACATGGGATGAGATGATTAGAAAATTTCTTGTTAAATATTTCTCATCAGCTAAGACAGGCAAGTTTAGAAGAGAAATTCATAACTTCTGCCAGAAAGAGACTGAAACTGTTTTTGAAGCATGGGAGAGGTTCAAGGAGACTGTTAGAAAGTGTCAACATAGTGGAATTGAACTCTGGATGCAACTCTAGGACTTTGGGATGGATTGACACCGGCCTCGTGTAGAACACTGAGTAATGTAGTTGGAGACCCTTTGATGAAGAAGAATCCAGAGGAGATAGTTACAATTTCTGATGAGTTATCTGAAGATGCTAACCAGTGTTTCTCGGAGAGTGCTGAAAGAAGAAGATCAACTGGTGTTCACCAAGTTGATGCTAATACATCTATGCAGGAACAACTTGATGCTATGGCTAAAGAAATACGAAAGATGACCTTAGCCTCGATACAAAATGAGCCTCACGTAGCTTGTGATATATGTGGAAAAGGACACCCTACTCATGAGTTTCAAGCCTCAACTGAAGAAGTGAATGCTTTGGGAAATTATACTATTAAGGCAATGGGTCAGAAGCACCTTGGTTTTTTATGGAGTTCACCTGCGGGTACTTCTAAAACAACCCCATATTTCAGGTACAAGGAGCTCCTAGTTTTATGAATCAGCTGAGGCAACAGTTTCAACCTCAACAGCCCAATCAACCTGGTCTAAAAGATCTCATGAGGGCTTCATTGTGAAAACTGATGAAAGATTTGAATTACAAGAGATAACAATTCGAAATTTAGAGAAGAAAGTAGGACAAATTGCAACAATATTATCTGAGAGGGTTCCAGGCACTCTCTCTACTGATACTGAAAGAAATCCCAAAGAAACTGTGAATGATGTAACCTTGAGAAGTGGGAAAGTTTTGAAAAATCCCACCCCAATCCAAAAAGATGTGATACTTAAAAAAGAAAGTGGGAAGCAGTTGCAAAGTGATGATGACAAGAAGAAGAAAAGCCCAATGAAAGCTGCGAAAAAGAAGAAAGGGAGAAAATTCGAGAAGGGAGGAACATGATCAGATCAAGCATATGTCTGTGCTACCTTTCCCTCAAAAGCTATGTAGAGAAAAGTTGGACAAGCAGTTTGAGAGATTTCTGGATGTGCTGAAGCAGGTCCATGTAAACTTTCCATTCATAGAAGTGTTCTCACAAATGCCTTCTTAGGCTAAATTCTTGAAAGAGATCCTTACGAAGAAGAGGAAAATAGAGAAGACTTCAGTGGTCAAGCTCATAGAGCATTGCAGTGTGATATTGCAAAATAAACTCCCACAAAAGTATAGAGATCCATGGAGTTTTACAATACCTTGCTATTTAGGAACTATTAATTTTGATAAGTCTTTATGTGATGCTGGTGCCTCAAATAATCTAATGCCTCAATCTATTTACTGGAAACTAGAGAAGGACATCGGCAAGATAAGGTCTGCACCAGTATCTTTGCAGCTGGCAGACCAAACGACTCTAATACCCGAGGGGATAGTGAAAAATGTGTTAGTGCGAGTGGATAAGTTCGTATTTCCTATGGATTTTATAGTGGTGAATATGGAGGAAAACAAGGAGTTCCCCCTCATCCTAGGAAGACCATTCTTAGCGACGGGCATAGCGATATTAGATATACATGAGAGAAAAATCGTGGTTAGAGTGGGTGAGGAGATTGTGACTTTAAAGTTGGATGTAAAAATGGGATGCAAAAAGGAAAACCAGCTGCAAGTGTTGAGTAGAAAGTGCAGGGCTCGAAAGAGAAGATTGTGGTGAGCGAGAAAGATAAGTGTGGGGTGTACCCCAAAAAGGCTGACAAGAAACTATCTGCATGGATGTGTGCATTAGTTCGGGCGCAAGGAATGGAGCCCGACTTCAACTCAGAACCCGACTAGATATTCAGGAAAGTTTCCTTTACCATATGCTTTTTAATTGTGTGTCATGGGGACATGCCACAACTTAAAGTGTAGGGTGGGGGGTATTTTGTATGTATGTATGTATATTAGTTTTAGTTTTTTGTTTTTTTTTTGTTTTAGCAGTTAGAGATAGAGAAAAAATTGAAAAAAAAACATAAAAACATAAATTTTAGAAATTTTTGATTTTTCCCGATGATGGATATCATCAAACAGGTTTCTTGAGGGATTAAAATCGAAAGAGAAAAGACAAAAAGATTTTTGTTTGTAGGTAGTGTAATAATTCCCCTTGGTTTTTCTTTGTGTCGCGGTTCATTCCAAGGGTTTTGTTTGAACCGGGTATAGTTAGTAATAGTTTTTCTTTTTTAGGAGTAGGAAACCTTGTGCTGTGTTTGAATAGAAGGCAGTATCTCTTAACTTTATTGTGCCTTGAGAATAATAAGTGCTTTAGTTGTGACACTAAGGCTCATTTTTGGACTCTTGTATAAGTACCTTAAATTGTATGATCTTAACTTTGCTTAACTGATTTGATGAGTGTCTTGATAGTCCAATCCTGGGTGAGTTATGTGCATGTGTGTGAGGTTTTGTGTATTCTTTACATTGCATTTGATGTCTAGAACTTGCCCTGTGTGTGTGCAAAGAGAAATAGTAGTTTTATTCAGTCTCGAAAGTGATATAGGCATTTCTTTGTTGAGCGGGATATGTGCTTTTATCCACCTAATTGTCATGTATCTTAGTTAACCCTTTTGAGCCTGTAATCATATTTCTTTGGCAACCACATTTCAAGCCTTAACCATTTGTTTGAATTGACCATTTATTTGAACCTTGTAACTCTAGTGAGCCCTTGAATTTGTCATAAACTTTGTAAAAGTTGAAGTGTGGGGTGGTTGGTTTGGCTTTTGATTGGAACTATTGAACTGAGGAGAAAGGTGCATTGTTTTGAAAAAAGTAAGAGTTACTTGAATTGAAAAAGAAAGAAAAACAAATAAGTGTATGATTGTGAAAAATATTCCATGATAGTGGTAACTTGATGTAATTGTGCTTAAAGAAGTAGGGAGTTAAAGTATATTAATGTGAACGTGGAGGTATGGTTGGACATAAGTGTGGAGTTTTAAATGGTTAATTGTATGTATTAAAGTGCTTAGGGAGATGTATTCACTCTTATATCTAAATGTATCCTACCCATCTCGCATCCTACATTACAACCAATTAAAGTCCTACTTGATCCTTGACTGAATGAGCTCAATTTTAGAGTAGTACACTATGGGCAAGCCTTTGGTACGTATGTTGTGGCATATGAATGTTGTTTCTGAGAGTGAGCGAATTCTTTCTATCTTGAGTTCCTAATTGTTCTTAAACTTTATTTGTGTGGAACTTCTCTTATTGTTGTGTGAGGGCACTTAATTCACCGAAGGAAAGGTAATGTCGTTGACCTCTATGTTAAAGTAAGTGAGCGGGTTGTGAAAAATGTGTGTTGCTTTTGAGTCAAATCTTGAGGCAAGGATGTTACATTAGAGTGCTTAATCTGCTTTAAATATTGTTTGTGTGATGAGTTGTGAGAGTTGTTGAAAAAGACCGTGTCTATATGTTTAAGTGAGGGATGTTGACGGGAGGCTATATTTCGTGTTTTAGTCATTTATTGCACTCTAATTCACTGCACTTTATTTGTGTTTGAGCTTTAATTGGTAGCATTTTGCACTTATTGTGTACTTTATGCCTTGTACGATTGATTCCGAGTTATATAGATGTTGTGGAGCTAATTGGAGCTTTGAAGTCTAAGTAAAAGCCTAAGGGATTAAGCCGGGATCGTGTTCGGGGGTCGAGGACCGCGTCTGGACATCAAAAATCAAGTTTGGAGCCGTATTCTAATAAATTTGAACTATTACGTGTGTGAGGCCCCACAGCAGTGCAAATCCTGCTGCCTGACAGATGTTGTGCTCTCTAGATTTTCCCACTAAAGCCCCGCATGGCGCATCGCCCCATGCGGTACGCTTGTGTATTTTATATTGAGCCAATGTCCTATTTCGGCTAGGAAAAGGTGGTTTTATCTAGGCCCGACCGTACTTGGTATAAATACATGGAAAAATGTTATTTTCTGGACTTTTGACATACTTTGGACCTAAGGAGGCTAAGGAGGAGTTGGAAGAACACAAGCACAAGGATTTCATCATTCCTTCCTCACTCAAGACCCGAGTTTAGATTGAATTTATGTTTTCCTATACTTTAATTTTATTTGTGATGAATTGCTCCTTATCTATGGAGTAGTTCCATTTAGGGTTTGATGGATTTGGTGTATTGATGATTGTTTGTGGATTATAACTCTAGTTTTATGTATTGAATCGTTTTTGAATGAATTAATTGTTGCATCTATATTCACTAGTTCATGTAATCGAGAGAGGCATAACTTGTGATATCTTTTGCATTATACTGTTGTTTGAGTTCATAGATTCTTCTAAGTAATCGAATGAGGCTAGTTAAATCGTTGGTTAAACCTAGTGAGGAGAATAATCGAAAGAGGTTTTCCTAAAGACCAATCCATTACACATTCTTGCATATCTTCACGTGCTTAAATTGGTTCATCTTGTGAGGTTACGACTTAATCGAGAGAGGAGTTTTTGCTGAACGGTTAAGCTAATAATTGAGTGAATTTGAGAGACTCACTTGAACATTAGAAGTGAATTATCTAGAGTTAGATCCCGAACAATTATCTTGCGCATATCCTATCAAAACCCTATCTTCTCCCATTGATAACCTTCATTGCTTACTCCTTATTTCGATTGTCACTAGTCAATAGGTTTAGATTCTTAGTTAATTTTAGTTAAACATCTTATAAATCTTAACGGTTGATCATCTTGGATAGCAACCAAGCTAGAAACTACGAGATTATTGTTTAAATCCAATCCATGTGGATTCGATATTATACTATACTATGTTTGATTAGCGAGCAGAATTTAAGTGTGTGTTTTGCCCTCGTCAAGGAGGTCAAAAACTGTCACAATTTGAAAAACAACTCCCAAAAAATAACTATTGTTTTGTAGTGAGACATAATTTAAAAATTATAAAAAGTTACAGTTGAATTTTTGTTTACCCGTAAAACAGTACAGTTGAATTTATACGTGGTTTCTAGACAAGTGAATTAATTCAATCCTGAAATAATTAAAGAAAAGCGCAACAATTAGCGTTGAAATGAAGATAAAATCGCGAAAAATAGTTACTCCGTAAGTGGAGCTTCCGGGCACAACAGTGATGAAATCAAGAAACAAGAAGATAAAATTGTATAGAGCCTTTAATCGATTGTAGCGTAAGTTTTCCAGAAAAATCATGTCCTTTACAATGATAACAGAGTTCACTATTTATAGCTACGCCTAGGGAACAAGGTCCTAGGATCATGCCCTTCTTTAATGTCAATTATGAGGGCCATTGATGGAGGTGTAACGATGAGCAGACATATTCTCTATAATGGGCAGCACACTAAATTCTGTAGAATATTCTCCATTAAATGCTACCGGATAGAGGGTATTTGTTGCATCTTTATGAGTGTCATTCTTTCCTGTGACAAACGGGATAATTTCCTTTGGTTCTAACTATCCCCCGACGTAGGTTCCACGTGTCACTCTCTTAAGCGGCCATTTAGCATGCCATATTTTACCATATACAGATATTCACCCTGCTTTTCGGTGACATAACATTGTATCAATGAAAAGTTGGTAGAAACACTCTTTTTTACGGGAACTGCTACGATTCCTTCTGAAAAGCTTCTGACGGTTGATCAGATGCATGTCTCTCTGCATTTAATGCCCTGAACACGCGTCATCCCACGATTCAGCATAACTTTTGCCGATTATCGAGGTAATCATGGCCACGAATTTAGCCGCCTAAACCTTTACTTATGCGCATCAACCTTCTTCATTCATACTCCATAACACTCCAAACTCTCTAAAACTCTCTTTATTGTTCTTTAATCTTTCTTTAACTTTATTCAAACGGAAAAGCTTTTCTTTCATCCATAACATTTAATGGCTTCTTCTTCCAAGAATACCAGCTCTTCAAGGAGCAAGAACAAAGCCGAGGATGTTGTTCCTCCAACAGTGGGCACCATCATCCCTAGAAGTCTTGTTCCAACAAAATACTTTGAAGAGAAATTCCCTTCAGCTAACCCTCACATGTGGGCCGTTGGCAGATACCCTTCTTCCATCCGTCCTTCTAATATTTCTTATATGAAGGAAGATCGCCGCTGCCAGGACTTGGACATTGTTTCTCCTGATCTAACAGAGCGAGTAACCCTACCTGAAGAGGGTTTTACATACTTTTACACGTATCACTTTACTTTTGGGGCATTTTCTTTGAGTAGAGAGCTTGACTCTGTTATTGCGGAGTTTTGCCTCCGCTACCAAGTATGTTTGGAACAGTAAGTCCTTCTGTGTGGAGGACAATTGCTTGTCTTCATCATTTGTGCCAAGAGATGGTAGAGGAGCTATCCTTAGCTCATGTGATGAATCGCTATTCCCCCAAAGTCCTCCGTGGGGGAATGATAAACTTTAGCAAATGCGGCCACCATACTCTATTATCTAGCATGGATGACGACAATGACCGTGGGTGGATGGAATGGTTCGTTGTAGTTGCCACCAATAATATCATTCCGGCAACGTCTTCATCCTTTCCGGAATCATGGAACCGCACTCGTAAGCTCCTTGCTTAAGATTTCTTTTATTAGAAATTCCTTCATATCCGTACTGATCTTCCTCCTTTCGCTTGTTTCAGCAACTCGATGGGTTTCACCTAGAGTTGAAGGCTTAGCCCAATGGGTTTAGAAGATCTGGGACGTTACTACGTTAGAAACCCGCACATGGAAAGAACTGGCCCTCAAATATGGGTGGAAGGGCAAAAATTATGGTAACTTAGAGTTGTCTCCTTTTTGCTTTTTATGTGCAAAATTGATTGATCCTTTCTCCTTTTTTTCTGAAATTAGGTCTACCTGCGGGCTTGGTTGTCGTTCCTGAGGAGGACGTTTTGGCTGATCCTGCTGATGCGGCAAGGCTTCTTCAGGAGGCGCTTGCTTGAACAGGTGTCTTCGGGCCTACTTCGGGTACAAGTGTTTCTTCACGGAGTCCCCAGCCAGAGGACGAGCAACCAACAAAAAGGCGTTCCTCCGTGGCCGGTGAAAAAAATAAGAGGGCAAAGACCGCTGCCCCCAAGTCATCTCTGGAAGTCGTGGTGACTAGCCATCCTCCCGGGCCGGTCATGGACACAGTGATGATCGACGATGATGGAGAAGCTAGTGATGGGGAGCTTCTCTACATAGAAGGCGACGATCCTCATCAACTCAACCGAATGCTCAACCTGTTGAGTTAGTTACACCAACCGAGGACGATATCTTGGCACTTTGGGGGGAGTTTGAGATGGTAGAAAATGCCAACTCCCCTTTCCGAGTCCCAGTCACTGTATCTAGTATTTCGGGGCTAAGTACCGTGTCCCTTCCGTCTTCAATTTGCAAGCAACCAACAACTAGCATCACGTTTGTCACGGCTGCTTCTCGCCCTTCATCGCCATCAGCTTCATCTCCTTCTTCACCGACTCTTCTATCAGGAACTGCTACATCATCTCCACCGGCCGCATCTGCCCCAGAAGAGGATGTTCGTCTCCCCAGTCCCCAGTTCATGGGAATTGGGGAAAAATTATGCTGCCCCCTCTAAAGATCTGCAAAGGAGGAGGAACGTTACTCTCTCGATCTCCACTGGATGCAACTTGTTATCCCGGCCGGTCGAACTTGCTAATTATCTGAAGCCTTTGGCTTGAGAGAAAGATTGGGAAAAGATACATGCTCTCTCAGGAGAATGCTTGTTGAACAATGCCATGCACAATGCTGCAGCGGTACATTCTTTACTTCCTTTGCTATTTATTCTATTTTCGCATAAAAATATCAGGAGTTTTCCTTTTTTTCTTTGTAGGTCAACTTTCTTGCTTCCGAGGGCCTCTAAAGGTTGATTTGGGAAAAGGAAGAACTTACATCCACACTGGATCAGCTTTGGGCCGAGCGGGAGCAAACTACCGCTCGCCTCTCAAAATTGGAAGCCAAAGTTGCTGAGGCCGTTGTATTGGAGACTTGTTTGCAGCAAAGCGAGTAAGAAGTGGTAACCTTTAGCGGAGAGATTGGCCCACTGAGGGTTAAATTTGATGAAGCCAGGGCCAAATGGGCTGAAGTCCATAATCTCGTTCTTGCTGCAACCGACCGCGAGGCTGCCTCCGCTAAAAGATTGACCAACTTGGAGGCAGCCTTGAACTCCAAAACTGAAGAGCTTGCTGCTATGGGGGTGAACATGCCCAGTTGGAGGAGAAGTATAAGAAGACTATCGAGCATAATAGGCTTTTTAGCTCAATTGTCCGTGACCTTGATGTTAGCCTCAGATATGTTAGATCCGCCCAGGAAACCTTTCTGCCGAGGTAAGCCAACTCAAAGAATAACTTAAGCACCGAGCGACTTCCCTCATTGTTGAGGAAACTTAAGTTATGTACAGAATGAGGAGAAAAACCTTGGAAGAGGCCAAAGCTGGTATCATTGACTTTGATTCTGAAGTTGCTAAGGCCCGTGAGCTTGAGTTAGCTGCTAAAAGTGGTCTCCCGGCAGAACCTGATGCTTCTGATTCTTCTGGTTCTGATTCCGAAACTTCGGGAACCGAAGAGGAAACGGAAGGCGAAGATTTTGAAGTCCAAACTGTTGAGCCATCGCCGGATCTACCTACTTCCCCTGGGGGCACAGACACTTCTCTTCCTCAAGGTTCTAGAGTTTAGCTTTTCTTTTTCTCCAACTTTGTTTCATGCCACTTTGGCATGTTATTGTAAATAAATACATCTTTTTGCTCAAGTGTTGTTTGATTCTTTCTTTCGTTTGAACATTTATGAAAGTTTTGCATTCTCTTTTTTTTTTTTTGCGTCTTATTACTTAAAGCCTTGGGTGTGTTTTTCCCCAAAAGTATTTTGATTCCGGGCATAAGTTCTTCCGAAATCAACCCTTTAACGTGAGGGTTTTCATAAGAGAGGGCCCTTTTGTGTTTACGGTGCTTTGGAAGAGGACGTCTCCTGCTCATTACGGCACTAGAATTTGAAGTACTTGTTTAACATTCAAATGATAAAATCAATTCATCAATCAGATAAGAAACAAGATAGAAAATAAAAGGATTTATTTATATGTTTCGTTTTCAAAAAGTACATAAGTATTCGCTATGCTAAAAAGAAATTGTCATTTCTTGTGGTTAATTCGTACAACTTGTTTCTACAGGGCTGGCCGCCAGTGTCCGGTCTCGATGACACAACTATGCTCCCGGTTTTTGTGCTCTGGTCGACGTGGCAGTCATTGTTGCTGTATTCTCATATCATTCCCCCTCCCCTCCCC
>MCJB01020814.1:1839-20263 GCA_002018475.1 Nicotiana obtusifolia
ATAGTGTATTATATAATACACTATACTATACACTTAGTATATACAATACACTTAGTATATATACACTATACTATACTATGCACTAAGTATTAGTGCATTAACTAATATTATATCGAATATAGCTTTTATATATATATATATATATATAAGTCGAGACGTTTTAATTTATTGTTAATATATATACATGCATATGAGTAGGTTATAAGTCGATGAATCAATTTACAAGTGTATCAATACCTAAAAAAATCCGTCCCTGTGTTCCGAGCGCTTCATGTTCTTATATATATATATATATATATACACGCACGCACGCTTCGTAGTACTACTTAACTGCATATATAGCATGTTAGAGTATATTTTAGTCTATTCATCCCTTGTATTACAAAAGTGTTAACGACTTACATTTATATTATTTAGATAGTAAATACAAAAGTGAATTTGACCGATGTTGACTTGAAAAGCGACCAACTTTGGTCACTAATTATACATAATTTAAAATTAGCGACCAAAGTTGGTCGCTAAATTTAAATCAGATTTATTTATATTTTATATAATATTTAAAATATTAATATTATTGTTAAACGTTAGAACTGGGTCCCCGATTAGCGATCAAAGTTGGTATCAATTTTACTAAGCAACCAGGTTTGGTTGCTAAATTTGAATTATATTTATTTATATTTTATAATTTTTTTAAATAAAATTATATTTATTAAAATTTTATAATTGGGTCCCAAATTAGCGACCAAAGTTGGTCTCTATCTGTTTACTCTTTAGTTAGCGACCAACTTTGGTCGCTAATTTTATATTTTATTTATTTATATTTTATAATTTAATTTAAATAATATTGTAATTATTAAAATTTTATAAGTGGATCCCTTTAAGCGACCAACATTGGTCGCTAATCTGAGTATTTCTTTGACCAAGCAAGTCTGACCAGTTCGGTCAACAGTTTGACGAAATTATCGACCAAATAGCGACCAATCTTGGTCGCTAATGTATTTAAAATTATTATTTTATTATTTTCACCAGTTTAGCGACCAAAGTTGGTCGCTTTTCTTTACAGACCAACGTTAGTCGCTTTTTTCCGGATTTCTAGTAGTGACAATAGAAGTCTAATAATGTGCAACATACATTAGCACACAGAAAGAAATTAGAGGAAATTCACAACTGATACACTTTCTTAACCGTGTCAGGTTAAGGATTAAAAGATAGAAGCATAAGAAACCAGGCTACAAAATTCAAGAATGTGAGAATTCTGAAAAGTTTTTGACGGTTGATTAGACGCACGCCTCTTCGCATTTAATGCCCCAAACACGCGTCATCCCACGATTCAGCACCATTTTTGCCAGTTATCGAGTTAATTATGATCACGATTTTAGCTGTCTATTCCTTTACTTATACACATCAAACTTCTTCATATACACTTCGTAATTTTAAATACTTTCTCAAACTCTCTTATTCAACTCGTAGTTGTCTTCAACTTTCTCTAACCTTCTTCAAAGAAAACCCTTTTCTCCCTTCTGATAACAATGGCTTATTCTTCCAGAAACCCTAGTTCCTCACAGAATAAAGGTAAAGCTGATGATGTTTCTCCTCCCACGGTGAGCACCATTATTCCAAGAATTCTTCTCACAACTAAGGACTTCGAAGAGAAATATCCTTCCGCTAACCCTCGCACGTGGGCTGTTGGTGTGTATCTTTCTTCCATCAGTCCTTTCAGAATTCCTAATGTGAAGGAAGACTGCCATTGCCTTGATTTAAACATCATCGCTCCTGACCTGCCCCCAGAAGGGTTTCACATATTTTTATACATATCCCATCACTTTAGGGCAATTCTCTTTGAGTGGGGAGCTTGACTCTGTTATCGTGGAGTTATGCATCCATTACCAGGTATCCCTGGCACAAGTAAGCCCTTTTTTATAGAGGACAGTTGCTTGTCTTTCGGCGTCTATGCCAGGAGATGGGAGAGGAGCTAACCCTGGCTCGATTAATGAACCTTTATTCCCCCAAGATTTTCTGCGGGGGAATGATAAATTTCAGCGAACGTGGTCACCATACTCTGCTAACTAGCATGGATGATGATAACGACCGTGGGTGGATGGAACGGTTTGTTGCAGTTGCCACCAGGGACATCATTCCGGCCACGACTCCATCCTATCCGAAATTATGGAACCGTACTTGTAAGTTCATCATTTGTCTTTTCTTCTAGTTAAATATCACCCCATACTGTTACTGATCCCTCTTGTTTCACTTATTTCAGCAACTCAATGGACTCCAATGAGGGTCGAAGGCTTGGACCAGCGGGTCCAAAAGATTTTGGATGTCACTATGCCCGAGACTCGCACATGGAAAGAACTGGCCCTTAAATATGGGTGGAAGGCCAAAAGTCATGGTAGGTTAAACTCATCTTGTTTTTACCTTTCGCATAAGAAAACTAATTAACCTTCTTCTCCTGTTGAATTCAGGTCTACCCCAGAGCTCAGTGTCGTCCCCGAGGAGGACGTTTTGGCTGATCCTTCAGAAGCGGCGAGGTTATTGCAGGAGGCATTTGCCCAAACGGGTGTAGTCGGTACTGCATCTGGAGCAAGTACTTCTTCTCGAAGTCCCCGGCCAGAGAACAAGCAACAAAAAAGATGACACTCCTCTGCGGCCGGAGAAAAATTAAAAAAGCAAAGAATGCTACGCCCAAGCCATCCCCGGATGTTGTGGTGATGAGCGCCGCGCCCGAGCCGGCCATAGACCATGGTGATCGACGATAATGGAAAAGCTAGTGATGAGGGAGCTTCTCTACATAGAAGACGACGACCTTTATCAGCTCAACAGAATGCTCAATATGTTGAGCTAGTTACACCAACCGAGGATGATGCCTCGGCACTCTAGGGGAGTACGATATGGTGGAAAATTCTAACTCTCGCTTTCGAATCCCAGTTGTCGTGCCTGGTAACGTGACGCTGAATATCGGTTCCCTTCCGTCTTCGATTGATGAGAAACCAACAACTGGTACTGCATTTGCCGTAGCTTCTTCTCAACCTACAATGCCATCAGTTTCATCTCCTTCTTCACCAACTCTGTCTTCGCCACCGACAACTGCTACATCATCTCCACCGACCACGGTTGCCCGAGAGGAGGATGTCCCTCTTCCCTAGCCCCCAGTTCATGGGAATTTGGGGAAAAATTATGCTGCCCCCTCCGAAGATCCCCAAAAGAGGAGAAGCGCCACCCTCTCGAATTTTACCGGATGCCATCTGCTGTATCGGCCGGTGGAAACTTGCTAATTATCTGAAGCCTCTAGCTTCAGAAAAAGATAGGAATAAAATACAAACTCTCTCCGGAGAGTGTTTGTTGAATAATTCTATGCACAACGCAATGGTGGTATAACCTTTATTTCATTTGTTGTTTCTTCTATCATTGTTATGGCAAGGTCTTGAGTTTGTATTTCTATTTTGCAGGCTAACTTTCTTGCTTCTGAGGGCCTTCAAAGGTTGATTCTTGATAAGGAGGAACTTACCTCCGAGCGGGATTAGGTTGTTGCCCGCCTTCCGAAACTAGAAGCACGAGCTACTGCGACAGCTGAATTGGGGACTCGGTTGCAGCAAAGCAAGCAAGAGGTAATGAACCTTATCCAGGAGATTGCCCTGTTAAGGGTACAATTTGAAGAAGCTAGGGCCAAATGGGTTAAAGTCCATAATGATGTTCTTGCTGCATCCAATCGCGAGGCTGCCCCTACTGAAATATTGAGTAATTTGGAGGCAACCTTAAAATCCAAAGCTGAAGAAGTTACTGCTGCTGAGGAGAAGTATGCCCAGTTGGAGGAGAGGCATAAGAGGGTCATAGAGCACAATAAGGTTTTTAGCTCCACTGTTTGTGACCTTGATGTCAGTCTCCGGGCCACTAGATCCGAGCGGGACAACCTTTCTGCCGAAGTTGACCAACTTAAAGAAGAACTTCAGCACTGAACGGCTTCCCTCATTGTTTGAAAAATATATTCTATGTACAAAATGAGGAGAAAACCTTGGAAGTGGCCAAAGAGGCTGTCATTGACTTCGATGCCAAAATCGCTAAGGCCCGTGAGCTGGAGTCAACTACCCGAAGGGGTCTTCCAATTCGACCTGATGCTACTGACTCTTGTGGTTCTGGTTCCGTTCAAGGAACTGAAGAAGAAGTGGAAGATGATGATGCTAAAGGCCAAAATGGTGAAGGCCAAGATATTGAACCGGCAGCGGATCCACCCACTTCTCCTGGGGGTGCAGATGCTTCTCTTCCTCCGGGTTCTGGAGATGCAGCAACTTAGTTTTATGCTTTCTTTTCTTTCATATCTTTGTACTTGTGATGTTTGGCACGTTTATTGTGAATAGAAGCATCTTTTTGTCCAAGTATCGTGCAAGTTTTTCTCTTTGCGTACTTTATGTTTAAGTATTGCGCAAGTTTTCTTTGTTGCGCTCTTTTTGTTTAAGTATTCTTGCAAGTTTTTCGCGCCAAGATATGCGAGACTTCGCATGCATTTTTTCCTGGTAGTATTTGGATTCTGGGCACAAGTTCTTCCGAATTCAACCATTTAACGTGAGGGTTTCATAAGATATGGTCGTCTTATGTTTAAGATGCTCTTGAAAAGGACGTCTCTTGTTTGAAGTACTTGTTTCACTTTCAAATTATAAAATTAACTCATCGATAGGATAAGAAAAAAAGATAAAAATAAAAGGACTTTACTTTATTCGTTCAATTTTCAAAAGTACACAAGCATTCGTTGTGCTAGAAAGAAATTGTCATTTACTTGTGGCTAACTTGTACAACTTGTTTCTACGGGGCTGGCATTCGTCCCGATGATACAACTTTGTTTCTAGGTTTCGCATTTTGGTCGATGTGGCAGTCATTGTTGTCGTATCCTCATATCATTCCCCCCTCCTAGTGTTCGAATGCGAAAAATGAGAATTGAAACACTGGAAGTCTTGCTCCTTTGTGGGAAAAACACTAGTGAATGGTTGGATAATCTTTGACTCGATGGCAAGCTTCGCTTCCCGTTAGGAATTTTGCCACCGAGCCAAAGATTATCTAATCCACCCCCAGTGGCTCCCTTGAGAAAAAATACTCGTGAACGGGTGAATAGCTTTTGGTCTGATTGGAAGTTTTGCTTCCCATTAGGAATTTGCAATCGAGCCAAAGACTATTTAACCATCCCTCCGAGGCTGATGCCCATGCCTACAGCTCCATTATCTACTCTGCGAGTCTCCCAAATATTGGCAAGTCTCACCAACTGAATGCAGACAATTATTTCAAAGCTTCCTGAGATATCTAGTACTGTTGCAGGGCAGGCATCCACACAGGCACCACAGGTTCCCACTGATTTTGATGAGAAGTTGTGCAAGGTCCTGGAGAACGAGAAGTTGACCATGGACACTCTAGTACAGCATGAGTCAGTTATTGAGGACTTGATCAAGGAGGTGAAAAAGTTGAGGAAATCCTAGGCCAGCAAGAGATCAGTTGATAAGCTTAGGAAGGAGGTGACCTGACTTGCTACAGTTGGGGATTTGCCATTTGACATGTTTCTTGACCCAGACCAGTCCGCCCCAGATCCATCTGCACGGGTTGTACCAACTGGCCAGTCTGATGAGCCATGCCTTGCAGCCGACACTGCTGAAGCAGTGCGTGTGATCTTTGCTACTCCTGCCACTCCCAAATATGATGATGCTGAGATATAGTTGGCCGACCCAACGAAGATGATGCTGCCGGGGACACTGACATGTCCAAGGATGCTTAGGGAGTTTTCTTCGCCGTCTCTCTTTTCACTCTTATTTTGTTAAGTGTTGGGAACAATGCTTACTTTTATTGGGGGGGTGGAGTTTATTTGATTGACACATTTGGATATATTCGTACTGTAATAATTAGATGACTCTGTTTCTTTTCTTATTTTTAGTTTATCTATCTTTAGTTAGTTATGTTCATTAGCTTCTTTAATTTTCCACTTTGGTTTTTGTTTGGTCAGTAGCTTCTTTTTATGTAGTAGTTTATTTATATGTTTTTCATAGTAGTATAGATTATAAGCCTTTGATTTTCTTAATGCCATGGTTCTTTCCAAAGGTAGTATCGTGTGAACCGGGTGAATCTTCCCAAGGATAGTTGGCGTGACAACCTTCTTAAGGGAATGAGTCCATTTTTGTGTTTAGGTATTAATAATTGTAATAGTAATGAATAAAAGGTGTCACGATCCGAAATCCACTGTAGGTCGTGATGGCGCTTGAAATCATAATTTTTATTAATTAAATAGCATGAAATAGAATTTATAGGGTGAATGATAATATTTAAACGAACTTCAATGATGAACAACCTAAAGGAATCCCCAAAATTCGGTGTCACAAGTGCATGAGTATCAAATAGGAAATATAATAAAGTACAACATCTGTCTGGAATACAAATTAGATAGGAGAATATAAATAACGCTGATGGAGACTCTGCAGGTTGCGGATCATAATATCGAATGCAGCTCACGGTGAAGTCCCCGCAATAGTCGTGCCTTTGCGCCCAAAAGGCCATCAGACATATATGTACTTGCATAATAAGTGCAACAAGTGTAGCATGAGTACTTAAGTCAACGCGTACCCAGTAAGTATCTAGCCTAAACCTAGAGAAGTAGTAACGAGGGGCCGACATCGACACTTACTAGTGGTCCAATAAGACAGATACATTAGAAGTAAATAGTGTGAGTCAGAGTAAATAAACTAAATAGCAAGTATAAATACGTGGTACAATTATCCTCTCAGCAATCAGAGTGTAAATATATATAATGGACCTCACCAGATAGGTCATCACAGTTCAAATCAGGAAAACTCACAGATATACTGGCTTCTTTTCAATTATTATACACGATTTCATAAGAGTATTTTATAGAAATGCCGAGGCGTACGGCCCGATCCATCATAATATTGTCGAACCATAAATACATTTATTGTATTGCCGAGGTGAACGGCCCGCTCCTATGAGAGTGTGATGCATAATCCTGCCGAGGCGAATGGCCTGATCCCATCATAATGTGCGCACTGCCGAGGGTCGAGCGGCACGAACCATAGATGTATCTATTATACTGCCGAGGAGAATGGCCCGGTCCCATTAGAATAAGAAGCTTTGACGGGTCCTTGACCCCACTCACAAATAGACGTGTGATTTATAAATTTTAAGGGAACCCTTTCGATGAGAACGCATAACGTGGGCGAAATTCATAAAAGGAGTGTAATTATTTTTGCGGCTAATCATGAAGCCCGTTGAATCTCTACAATAGCAAGTCTATCACTCTACACAAGTCTAGTCTCTAGACAACTCAAATAGTACAGTTATAGCATGGCGGGAATCTAAGTCTACCAGAACATAACATAAATCTAGCTACGTAAGGACTCTCGTCACCTTGTGCGTACGTAACCCCCGCAACAAGTAGCACATAACAAATACATCACCCTAGGGGTAGTATCCCCATCACAAAGTTAGACAGGAGACTTACCTCGCTCTGAAGTTCCATAACAGGCTCCAACTTCTCTCTAACCCCTCGAACCGATGGCCATTATTCCAAAACTAGTCCAAAAACGTGCAAACCAATCAAAATATAACCCAATATGTATAATTTAACAATTTATAATGATTTTCAACTCCGCTCAAAAAGCCAACAAAGACAACCCTCGGGTCCACATGCCCGGATTCCGAAAATTTTTGAAGATAAACTTTACCCATAACTCTACGAACTAAAATATATAACTTATTCCAAATTTCATGTTCAATTTTCGTGGTAAAAATCCAAAAATACCAAAATTTCTAGGTTTTCTACCAAAATCTCAAATTTCTACTAATTTTCATGTAAAAATCCATACATAATCCAAGTATTTAACTCACAATAGGTGGGAATAGCTTACCTTGAAATAGATGATGAAAATATCCCCTGGAAGCTCTCCAAAAATCGCCCCAACCAAGTGAAAATGAAAGAAAGTGGGCCAAAATCCCGTATAAAACCAAGCCCTCTGCCCAGCGTTCATCGCACCTGCTGCCACTTGACCGCTTCCGCGGTTTCGCAAGTGCGGTCCCCCTTTAGCCCTCTTGCCTTCGCATCTGCGGACCGGATTCCGCTTCTGCGGAGTCGTACCTACGACCAGGGATCCGCTTCTGCGGTTCGCAGGTGCGGCACAAACTTCGCACCTGCGCCTCCAACCTGTCTCACTCCCTATGCTTCTATGACCCCCGGGCCGCTTCTGCGGTCACACAGGTGCGGGAATTCCTTCACACCTGCGGTCTCTACCCAGCCCCTTCTAGCCGCTTTTGCGGTCCAGTGCCTCGTTTCTGCGAGGCCACTTCTGCGATGAAGCTTCCGCAGAAGCGGTTGCAGCAGCAACCAGAATCCTCCAGCTTTTCCTTAAGTCCAAAATCCGATCTGTTAACCATCCAGAATCCACCCGAGGCCCCTGGGACCTTGACCAAATATATCAACGCGTCCCAAAATAAATTACGAACTTAGTTCAAACCTCGAATCACGTCAAACAACATTGAAACTATGATCGACGGTAAAACCTTTCTTTAGACTTCCAAACTTTCAAACTTCGACGAACGCGTCGGATTCATATCAAAATACTTCGGAATGATGCCAAAATTTATGCACAAGTCATAAATCACAATGCGAACCTATTCCAAGGCTCAAAATCCCAGACAGACATCGATAACACCAAAGCGCACTCCAAAGCAAACTTAGAAAATTCTTAAACTTTTAAAATGTTAACTTTCCATAATAAGCTGAAATGCTCCCGGGCTACCCGATGCTTAACCTGAAAATACGCCCAAGTCCAAAATCATCATACAAACCTATTAGAACCTACAAATCCCGATTCCAAAGTCGTTTACTCAAAAGTCAAACCTTAGTCAATTCTTCCAACTTAAGCTTCCGAAATTAGAATTTTCTTTCCAATTCAACTGCAAACTTCCCGAAATTAAATTCCGACCACGCGTACAAGTCATAAAACATGAACTGAAGCTACTCAAGAGCTCAAAATGACCGGTCGGGTCGTTACATTCCCCCCACTTAAACATATATCCGTCCTCGAACGTGCTAAGAACTGCTCCGGCGTTGTCCAAAATCGCTGTTTAACACCTCGTGCACCTACGTGCCACCACAACTCAGTTGAACATATTAGCTCGAGTCGGACTGAAGATCCTCCCTTTTATTTAATCAATAAGCCTTAGAACCAAACTCTAACCTCCGAATTTCTCTACAAAACCTGATTCTAACATACGAACATCGTATCAATCACTACACACTGTACCAAAACATGATCGTATGCCTTTGCTGAATTCACACCATGCACCGCATAATTCACATGGCCATAATAACATCCTCCGACCACACTAGCCGCAATTTCACAAATCTAATACCCGCAATACGCCTCATAGCACATGTAAGCCCTGTTCCAATTCTCGCAGTACTGCCACGACGAAAGAGATGTATAGAAATTCATAACTACCTGCCAAAACAATAAATCATGGGGTCTCCCCCTGACAAGAACCATTACCTCATTCTGAACCGAATAGCGATATTTACTCTTTAACATACCCTACATAACTCTGATCGCACTGATCCCAGGTCCAATAATCTCGTCTCACCCAGTACAAGTTGCTCGGGCAATATGCCACCTCAAACATCGTCTAGAGTCTTATATGACACCACCAAAGCGCCAACAAGCTACAAACTCGAATATGATACATAAGGAAAAACAAACTTTGGAAAAGGAACTATCCAGCCTGCGTAACGAATAAGACGGTCGAACATATGCTATGAACCCTTCTTAGAGAATGAAAAACAAAATACACAAGAATAGATATAGGGGACCGTACTCCACATCTCACTGTTGCGGCGTGCAACCCGATCCACCCATGATACCGTTGTGGCGTGCAACCAGATCCAAACATAATACCGTTGCGGCGTGCAACCCGATCCAAACATGAAACTGTTGCGGCGTGCAACCCGATCCAAACAACGTGCCTGTGGCGGCGTGCCACCCGATCCACACATACCAATAAATAAGGAAATACCCATCAAGTCATACTGTTTATACCTACGAAATACCGAATATCAGCCAGTAACACGCCAAGTGCAAAATTATAACTCTTCGGAGTCGGATAGCGCAATACGCCACAAAACCCAAGCACAACTAAGGTGCGATAAATGAACTGCATCACGAGAGTCATCCTACTCATATAACACCACAAGCTACATGGGACCTCAACACATGTGCGAATAATCAAGCCGTCTCAATCCAGAACAATTCCCACAGTTCACAACCAAAGGAATAGAGCGCCTCCAAGGTAAACTCTCAGTTGAACGATAATACCATAATCTTCATGCTTGGTCTCAATCCTTAACCATCGAGTGACTAGCATGTCATACTTATACAAATTTCCATATGGGGTACACTCCCACGACCTTCCGCACCAGGTAGCAATGTTATCCATACCACCAACCGGACTAATTTGTAAAGCAATTCAAGAACCCGCAAATCAATACACAATGCTCCTTCCACAGAACACCATTCCCAGGAGACACTAGGATAATGGCAGCTTACTCTGAACATCTAAATTCTTCCCAGCTCACCCGAGCTCGTGACATTCTTGTCAACACCGAACCGCAACCTTGATCCTCAACTCTCAAATTCCCATTCCTCTCACTGCACCTATCATGCCGCTATGCGAGAATACAAGAATTCATCATAACCCCTGAACTACTAGCAGAATAAGCACTTCATTGGCTAGAAACCTTTCACTTAGCTCATTTTAGAAGAATCAATGCAACACGCAACTGAATTCCCAAACTGCAGAAAACACAACCCTCAAGTCGTGGTCTAAACCGCCATGACTCCTCTGGAATCCACTTACACCACAAGGGAATTTGAATCAAATACCTCCCAAATCAATCAAGTTCTGGTGGCTTTCAAGCCCGCGCGTACAACCGCAAACCACATGTATAACACGCGCTGAAGAAACTGATCTTTGCCTCAATCATGCTGATTCATCCATTACTAACCGATCCAACTTCTTTCAATTTACTCTTGACCTGCCTTAAAAATAATAATAGATCCATTCAAAAACACAACGAACAAAATCTGCACTCATATCGAGTGACCCGCATCATGAGACCACATCGTCTCAATACCCATGAACCATCTCATACTCTCCTTATGCGCACAATAGCATCTCCAACTAGTACACCCATCCTGCAAAACCTTCCGCGAATTCGAAGCTATTTCTTCCTTTCCTCCAATACTGCACCGCATACCCGATGTAACATACAACATTCCAAGTATCGTTCGTAAACCACTATGAAAGCTCGATCCTTAACCACTCAATGGACCTGAAATCCTTAGGCATTGTACTTTAATTCTTGAACCCACTAGGACCATTATTGAGAGTTACCCACTCTGACCTGATCCCGAATATAACCAAACTTCAATGCTCTGCTAGCACATGAACACCATCTCAAAGAAGCAACTGGCTGAATTTTTTTCCTTGTATATTACATCCACAAGAAGCATAAACTCTGAGTCTTCCCAAAACCTGCACCTCTATCGGTAAGGCGAAGTATAGCACACATTCATCAAGTTCCTTGCTCGAACTACTCCTGATACTTTCTTTTCTTAGTCATAATTAATCCACCAACACATCGATAACCAGAAACCGCACAAGCAGACAACCACGTGATCCAGCCGTAGACGGTGGGGCTCCCCCACTTAGCTTTAAGCTACCATCACATGATGTAGAGCCTACAACGATTCCTCCTTCTCAATTACCATGATCCCGTACCGTTAACCCGCAAATTTCTTGAAGTCTTTTGTTAAGCCTTTCATGAACATTCTGAATCATCAGTCACAATCACATGTTTGACCTCTTATCGGGTAGCAAGTAGTATTCTTCGCAGAGGCTTCATCAACATCACGCAACTGCAAACCTACATAACCTAGCTGTGGAATTCCATGCCAACATCTTCCAACGACGGTGCACTAGGTACAACTACCACAAAATCAGTAAACCATCATGAGCTCATGTTCGTCCACCAGCTATACAAGTCTGTTCATTCCCATTGACATCGACTGAAAGTCCGACAATACACTTCAAACTCGAAGTCATGTTGCATTCCAAAACGTAGTCAAGTTTTCACACCTCTTTTCACTACAAGCATACCCCTTCCTACCATATCCAATCTTCCTCGATACAGTAGCCACCATCCCAAATAAAATCCGTAGACCAAATCACCTTCCATCAGGATTCCCAAACTGTTCTACACTTTCTCAAGGCACGCCGCTATCCTGCCATAGAATCCATATGCTAATCTGTCATTCTTACTTCGGTTAAACCATCTCCTTTAAGCTACTTCTCGACCTCTGCTTTTTCATACTTGACCTGTTAGTAATTCAACCACCGCGAGACACTTCCCGCTATGTCCTCCCTCATACTTTGCTGCCCAACAATTTCCTCATACCAAATCCATATCCGTAGCACCTGAATTAATGAATTGCTACCAACTCTAAGCCTCCTAGAAGATCATCTTTCTCGATCCATCAACATTAGAATCACCAATTCGATTCGGAACCGCTACACACTGCTGTCTCTGACAGTTGCTTCTTAGGCACCATTTCACAACACCCTGCCCCGAAGGCAAAAATCAAATAAGACTATAACACCGGCAGACCTTAATGCGTTCCAACAAGGACGACGACACCACATCACAAATGAGAATTCCACCACACTCAAAAATATCAAGTCTCATCGCTTCATCGACCAAGGCCTGAACATCTATAGTCCGATTACCCTTCCTTTGCTAGAATTAAATGTTGAACCTCCAAATCATGCATTGAAAAATCCTCCTTTCAAGTCATTCACTATCTCAACACATAGACAAACACCCTACCATTACACCAACACTGTGCGATAACAACGCATGAACATCGTAGAAATCCGTGCATAGCCTCAAAACAATAGGAAGTACAGATACTGAACTGAAATGACAAAACACCCTTCCGTAAGGCGACGATAATAGCATGCCCGAACACACAGGGAAAAATATCCTGCACCACGTCTGTAGTACCAGTACAACTACTCGATGCCCAATTGATAACAAGCGCTTCACGTTGCATAAGATTGAGTAGGAAGGAAATAAAAGCACAAGCCTCAATGGAATCAAACCGCACGATGAGGAAATCAAGAAGGGAAGTGCTCCTAACAGCCTCAATGCGTTCCAACAAGGACGACGGCACCACATCACAAATGAGAATTCCACCACCCTTAAAAATATCAAGTCTCGTCGCTTCATCGACCAAGGCCTGAACATCTATAGTCTGATTGCCTTTGCTGGAATTAAATGCTGAACCTCCAAATCATGCACTGAAAAATCCTCCTTTCAAGTCATTGACTATCTCAACACATAGACAAGCACCCTATCATTACACCAACACTTTGCGATAACAACGCATGAACATCGTAGCAATCCTTGCATAGCCTCAAAATCATAGGAAGTACAGATACTGAACTGAAATGACAAAACACCCTTCCGCAAGGCGACGATAATAGCCTACCCGAACACACAGGGAAAAACATCCTGCACCACGTCTGTAGTACCAGTACAACTACTCGACACCCAATTAATAACAAGCGCTTCACGTTGCATAAGATTGAGTAGGAAGGAAATATAAGCACAAGCCTCAATGGAATCAAACCGCACGATGAGGAAATCAAGAAGGGAAGTTCTCCTAACAGCCTCAATGCGTTCCAACAAGGACGACGGCACCACATCACAAATGAGAATTCCACCACCCTTAAAAATATCAAGTCTCGTCGCTTCATCGACCAAGGCCTGAACATCTATAGTCTGATTGCCTTTGCTGGAATTAAATGCTGAACCTCCAAATCATGCACTGAAAAATCCTCCTTTCAAGTCATTGACTATCTCAACACATAGACAAGCACCCTATCATTACACCAACACTTTGCGATAACAACGCATGAACATCGTAGCAATCCTTGCATAGCCTCAAAATCATAGGAAGTACAGATACTGAACTGAAATGACAAAACACCCTTCCGCAAGGCGACGATAATAGCCTGCCCAAACACGCATGGAAAAACATACTGCACCACGTCTGTAGTATCAATACCACTACTCGACGTCCAATTGACAACAAGCTCTTCACATCGCATAATATTGAGTAGGAAGGAAATAAAAGCACAAGCCTCAACGGAATCAAACCGCACGATGAGGAAATCAAGAAGGGAAGTGCTCCTAACAGCCTTGTAGCCTCTCGAAGATGTACATACGTCTCCGTACCGATCCGCAAGACTCTACTAGACTTGATTATGACTCGTGATGAACCTAGTGCTCTGATACCAAGCTGTCACGATCTAGAATCCACTGTAGGCCGTGATGGCGCCTAACAACACCTTCAGGCAAGCCAGTGGTGATTGATAAACTTAACTCATTTTAGAAGTTTGAAATCATAATTTTTATTAATTAAATATCATGAAATAGAATTTACAAGGTAAATGATAATATTTACATGAACTTCAATGAGGAACAACTTGTAGGAAACCCCAAAATCCGGTGTCACAAGTGCATGAGCATCAACTAGGAAATATAATAAAGTACAACATCTGTCTGGAATACAAATTAGACAGGAGAATATAAATAACGTTGATGGAGACTCTGCAGGCTGTGGATCGTAACATGGAATGCAGCTCACGGTGAAGTCCCCGCAATAGTCGCACCTTTGCGCCCAAAAGGCCATCAGACCTATATGTACTTGCATAATAAGTGCAGCATGAGTACGTAAATCAATGCGTACCCAGTAAATATCTAGCCTAACCCCAAAGAAGTAGTGACGCGGGACCGACATCGACATTTACTAGTGGTCCAATAAGATAGATATAGTAAAAGTAAACAGATGTGAGTCCAAGTAAGTAAACAAAATAACAAGTATAAATACGTGGTATAATTCTCCTCTCAGCAATAACTCAAGCTCTCAGCTAGTAGTTACCCCTTCAATCGGAGTATATATATATATATATATAGATAGATAGATAGATAGATAGATAGATAGGTCGTCACAGTTCAAATCAAGAATACTCACAGATCTACTCGCTTCTTATCAATAATTACGGATAATTTCATAAGAGTATTTTATAGAAATGTCGAGGCGTACGGCTCGATCCATTATAATAACAAGTATAAATACGTGGTATAATTCTCCTCTCAGCAATAACTCAAGCTCTCAGCTAGTAGTTACCCCTTCAATCAGAGTGTGTGTATATATATATATAATGGAACTAACTAGATAGGTCGTCACAGTTCAAATCAAGAATACTCACAGATCTACTGGCTTCTTATCAATAATTACGGATGATTTAATAAGAGTATTTTATAGAAATGTCGAGGCGTACGGCTCGATCCATCATAATATTGTCGAACAAAAGATACATAAATACGTGGTACAATTCTCCTCTCAGCAATCGGAGCGTAAATATATATAATGGACCTCACCAGATAGGTCATCACAGTTCAAATCAGGAAAACTCACAGATATACTGGCTTCTTTTCAATTATTACGCACAATTTCATAAGAGTATTTTATAGAAATGTCGAGGCGTACAGCCCGATCCATCATAATATTGTCGAACCATAAATACATTTATTGTACTGCCGAGGCGAACGGCTCGCTCCTATGAGAGTGTGATGCATAATCCTGCCGAGGCGAATGGCCTGATCCCATCATAATGTGCGCACTGTCGAGAGTCGAACGGCACGAACCATAGACGTATCCATTATACTGCCGAGGCGAATGGCCCGGTCCCATTAAAATAAGAAGCTTTGATGGGTCCTTGACCCCACTAACAAATAGACGTGTGATTTATAAATTTTAAGGGAACCCATTCGATGAAAACGCATAACGCGAGCGAAATTCATAAAAGGAGTGTAATTATTTTGCGGCTAATCATGAAGCCCGTCGAATCTCTAAAATAGAAAGTCTATCACTTTAAACAAGTCAAGTCTCAAGTTGCAATGTAAAATAAACGAATTTAATAGGTAAGAGTCAACTCAAAGAGTACAGTTATAGCATGGCGGGAATCTAAGTCTACCCGAACATAACATAAATCTAGCTACGTAAGGACTCTCGTCACCTTGTGCATACGTAGCCCCCGCAACAAGTAGCACATAACAAATACATCACCTAGCGGTAGTTTCCCCATCACAGAGTTAGACAGGAGACTTACCTCGCTCTGAATTTCCATAACAAGCTCCAACTTCTCTCTAACCCCTCCAACCGATGGCCATCATTCCAAAACTAGTCCAAAAACATGCAAACCAATCAAAATATACCCCAAGACGTATAATTTAACAATTTATAATGATTTTCAACTCCCTCAAAAAGCCAACAAAGATAACCCTCAGGTCCACATGCCCGGATTCCGAAAATTTCGTAGATAAACTTTACCCATAACTCTACGAACTAAAATATATAACTTATTCCAAATTTCATGTTCAATTTCGTGGTAAAAATCCAAAAGTACCAAAATTTCTAGGTTTTCTACCAAAATCTCAAATTTCTACTAATTTTCATGTAAAAATCCGTACATAATCCAAGTATTTAACTCACAATAGGTTGAAATAGCTTACCTTGCAATAGATGATGAAAATATCCCCTTGAAGCTCTCCAAAAATCTCCCCAACCAAGGGAAAATGAAAGAAAGTGGGCCAAAATCCCACATAAAACCAAGCCCTCTGCCCAGCGTTCATCGCACCTGCAGCCATTTGACCGCTTTTGCGGTTCCGCAGGTGCGGCCAAAATACCGCTTCTGCGGTCCCCCTTCAGCCCTCTTGCCTTCGCATCTGTGGACTGAACTTCGCTTCTGCGGAGTCGCACCTGCGACCAGGGATCCACTTCTGTGGTCTCCCAGGTGCGGCACAAACCTCGCACCTGCGCCTCCAACCTGCCTCACTCCCTACATCTTTTGCGACCCCCAGGCCGCTTCTACGGTCACGCAGGTGCGGGGATTCCTTCGCACGTGCGGCCTCTACCCAGCTCCCTTCTAGCCGCTTCTACGGTCCAGTGCCTCGCTTCTGCGATGAAGCTTCCGCAGAAACGATTGCACCAGCAACCAAATTCCTCCATCTTTTCCTTAAGTCCAAAATCCGATCTGTTAACTATCCGGAATCCACCGGAGGGCCCCGAGACCTTGACTAAATATACGAACGCGTCCCAAAACACATTACGAACTTAGTAGAAACCTCGAATCACGTCAAACAACATCAAAACTATGAATCGACGGCCAAAACCTTTCTTTATACTTCCAAACTTTCAAACTTCGACGAACGCGTCTGATTCATACCAAAATATTCCAGAATAACGCCAAACTTTGCGCACAAGTCATATATCATAATACCAACGTATTCCAAGGCTCGAAATCCCAAACGGACATTGATAACACCAAATCCCACTCCTAACCAAACTTAAGAAATTCTTAAATTTTCAAAATGTTAACTTTCCATAATAAGGCCCGAAATGCTTTCGGGTCCCCCAATACTTAAGCCGAACATACACCCAATTCCGAATCATCACACAAACCTATTGGAACCTTCAAATCCCTATTCCAAAGTCATTTACTCAAAAGTCAAACCTTAGTCAATTTTTCTAACTTAAGCTTCCGAAATTAAAATTTTCTTTCCAAATCAACTCCGAACTTCTCGAAATTAAATTCTGACCACGTGTATAAGTCATAAAAAATGAAGTGAAGCTACTCAAGGCCTCAAACTGCCGAATAACGCACTAGAGCTTGAAACGACCTGCCGGGTCGTTACAAAAGGCCTAATCAAGTCATTCTCGAAAAAGAGTTATTCATGCTTCATTTGGTACCAACACACTTAACTATGTGCTTATGATTTGAAATAAGGTTCTGAAAGAAAATAGCTCTAGTTAGTGACTATTAGACTCTTGAGTTAACTTTGGTAATCATTGAGTGGTTTATTGGACCATAATGATCCTTTACTTGATTGTGGTTTTTGTAGGCTCTCGACTCTATTCTTTTTTACATTCTAGTTGTGTGAGGGGTGAGGTGATATTTTGTTGCTAGTCCAAGTACTCATGCGAATGGTCTAGAAATTGCCGTGAATGTGCTTCAAGGCAAAATCATAAATTTGCTTGGTTTGGGAATGATTGTAGGCTTTCCTTGGTCCGTTTGAGCTTTCTATTGACAACTAATGTTGTTATCCCTAGTCAACGCCCTTTGAGCCTTTAGCCTTTCTCATTTGATAACTATGCTATGAGTCTTTACCTATTTTGTCGTGATCCTCTCTTGGCACTCGGACCTTCCTTAACACTCTTGTGAAATAAGTGGCTTAAGGCATACGTTTGGGGGGGGGGGG
>MCJB01020814.1:30686-79068 GCA_002018475.1 Nicotiana obtusifolia
CCCCCCAGGATGGCTCTTACAGCTACCTCCGAGACCGTTAAGTATATTAGCAATTATTCGCCTTCCTCTTGTTTTGATAGTAACAAAGGGCTTGATAGATACCATTTCAGGTCTTTTAAGGCCTGTTGGCATTCTCGAGACCATTCGAAGTTGTTCTTCTTCTTCAGAAGTGAGAAAAAGCGATGACATTTTTTCGATGACCGAGAAATGAAACTACTTAGAGTGGCCAGTCTTCCGGTTAGCCTTTGGACTTCATTCACGCTTGTCAGCTAGTCTGGAATGTCCTCGATGGATTTAATCTTATCGGGATTGACTTAGATCCCCCTTTCTGAGACCAGTAAACCCAAAAATTTACGGGAGCCAACTTCTAACGCACATTTTTCGAGGTTCAGATTCATATTGGGCTTCCTTAGGATGTCAAATGTTTCCTATAGGTGTTTTAAATGGTCACTTGCATTCAAAGACTTGACTAGCATATCATCTATGTAAACTTCCATTGGTTTGCCAATTTATTTTTAAAACATCTTATTCACGAGCCTCTAATAAGTGGCTCCGGCGTTTTTAAGCCAGAAGGGCATCAAATTGTAGCAATATGTGCCAAAGTTCGTTATGAGCGAGGTTTTTTCCTGATCCTCCGGGTTCATCTTAATTTGATTATACTTGGAATAGGCATCAAGAAAACTCATTAACTTGTGCCTGGTCATTGCATCGATCATCTGATCAAAGTTTAGCAGTGGGAACGAGTCTTTTGGCATGCCTTATTCAGGTCCTTATAATCTACGCACATTCAAAATATATTATTCTTCTTTGGAACTACAACTACATTAGCTAGCCAATCGGGATACTTTACCTCCCGGATTGAACCGATGTCAAGTATTCGAGTTACCTTTTCTTTGACAAACATATTTCTGACATCGGCTATCGGCCGCTTCTTCTTCCTTACAGGCGGGATGCTCGGGTCTAGGATTATCTTGGGCACGACCACCTCTAGCGGGATACCTATCTTATCCTCATGCGACCATGCAAAACAATCAATATTAGTTTTAAGAAACTTGATAAGTCCTAACTTGAGCTCAGGGTTTAGTCTGTCCCCAAGTGAAATTTCCTTTCTAGAAATTTTTCGAACAAAGCCACTTGTTCGAGTTATTCTGCTGTGGACTTAGTCGCGTCCGTTTCTTCCGGTGCCTGAAAATATCCTGGTACCTGGTGGGATTCCGACGGCTCCTCCCCTTTGTCATCTTCGTTTGGTTTGGGAGCAAGCACTAGTTCCTGTAATTGCTATGCCTCGTGTTCCTTCCCTTTACTACTGGAAACCAATACCGTCTTCACTCCCTTACTGCAGGTTGATCTCCTCTTATTTATTTGATTCCCTCTGGAGTTGCGAATTTCAGAAGCTGGTGATATGTTGATGGTACGGCCTTCATCTCATGTAGCCATGGTCTGCCAAGAATAATGTTGTAGCCGATGTCACCGTCCACTGCTTCAAATAAGGTAGTCTTCATGACCCTTTTGGTGTTCGTAGGCAGCAAGATCTCCCCTCGAGTTGTCGCACTTGCTAAGTTGAACCCGACGAGGAGTTTAGTTGCCGGAATGATGCTTTTGGTTAGCTTGGCTTGTTCAACACTCTCCATTGAATGATGTTGGCTGAACTTCCTAGGTCAATCAAACCACGTTTAATCTTGAAATCTAGAACGTTAAGAGAAATTACCAGGGCATCGTTGTACGGTAGTAGAATTCCATCAGTGTCTTCTTCCGTGAAGGTGATGTCATCCTCGACGACTTCCTGGAGTCTCATACTAGAAGTCACTGATACCTTTGTCTTTTTTGCTACCGAGAAGGTTACACAGTTGATCTCGTTCCCCCGGAATATCATGTTGATGGTTAGTTGGGAAGGGTCTTCCCCTACTTTCAAGGGCTCTGCATTATCCCGGTTGCCGCCGTAATTGTTCTTGGCCTGGTTGCTTAAGAATTCTCTAAGATAGCTATTTTTTAATAGCGTTGCTACCTCCTCGCACAGATGTCTGCAGTCCCCAATCCAGTTGCTATTAGTCCCGTGATATTCGGACCATAAATTAGGATCCCTCTAGCAGGAATCAGACCTTATTGGCCTCGGGAATTGCACTTCCTTGATGTTTTTCATTGCTGATACCAGCTCCACTATGCTAATATTGCAATTATACTCCGACAACCTAGGAGAAGTGGATTCCCCGGAACACGATACCTTTTTGTCTTGCAATGACCTATTATTCCGGCTGACGGAAACCTTTTGTTACCGCATCCTTCGGCTCTTTTGTAAGGCAAAAACCAGCCCTTAGAAGATCGTTGATCCGTATCAAAATCATCTTTTGATTTCTCCCTATTCTTTTCTCGATCCCGACCCTTAGTTTATGCCGGGAACCAAAGCTGATCATCTTCTGTCCTTATCTTTGATTCATAACGGTTATGGACATCCGCCTATGTAGCTGTTTGGAACTCGAGCAGGCTTTCTTTCAATTTCAGGGAGACATCGGAGCTCATCGGGTTCAATCCTTTAGTGAATGCCTCAACTGCTCATTCATCTGGCAGGGCCGGTAACAACATCCTTTATTTCTGGAATCTGATCATGAACTCACGCATTAATTCGGACTCTCTTTGCGAAATTATGAATATGTCAGCTTTCCGGACCTGGACCTTCCTGGCCCCGGTATGGGCCTTGATGAAAGAATTTGCGAGCATCTCAAAGAAATTTATTGAGTGTTCAGGCAAGAGTGGGTACCATGTCAATTCCCTCTTCGTGAGTATTTCTCCGAACTTCTTCAGTAGGACCGACTCAATCTTATGTTGAGCCAAGTCGTTTTCTTTCACCGCCGCTGTATAGTGGTAATGCGCTCCTGAGGATCTGAAGTCCCATCATATTTCGGTACGTCTGGCATTTTGAACCGTTTCAAAATCAACTCTAGCGCTACGCTCGGTTTAAACGGCAACTAGGTGTACTTCTTCGAGTCTGGACCATTCAGCACTGGTGGTGCGCCCAGATTTTGGTCCATTTGGAACTCTTTTGCGTTCTAATCCATTCGCTCGTTCATTTCCCTCATGAACCATACAAGCTCAATTTTGAAGGGATCATTACCGTTGTTATTACCGGATCTGTTACCGATCCCCCCAGCTCCGTTAAAGCCGACCTTACCCTTCGGGGTGTTGTAATCAACTCTTTGCATTGTTTGATTTGCGGGAGCGGCGGGAGGAATGGGTCCTCTTCGATTCGCGTTGTCGGAGGCACCCGACAATGCCTGCTTCAGTTCTGTCATGGCCTGGTCTTGCCTTGAGAGATGGCCTATGATGGCCTTTTGTTGTTCTCTCAGGATCCTTACTATTTCCGCAACATGATCGTCCTCAGCATCATCAGGAGTTGTCTCCCGCACTTGTCGGGGATATTGCGTGCCATGTACCGGAGTTGCTACGCCCTCTTCGTTACGGGTGTCAGTTATGGAATCCTAAGTGTTGAGGCAGATTTTCCTGCGCCTCAACGTTGTGTGCGATGTTGACATCGTTAGCTGCCACTTTTTATAATTTTTTCTATGAAACAAAGAATCAACAAGTTACTAATAGATGCAGGGATCAATTCAATTACGCAGCAGTCTAAGCCCCACGGTGGGCGCCAAACTATTTACCCGTAAAACAGTACAGTTGAATTTATAGCGTGATTTATAGATAAGCGAATCGATTTGATCCAAAAATGATACATAAATTAAATGAAAAGTATAAGACTTAGCATTGAAATCGATATAGCAGCAGATAACCTGGTTCCGGGAGCAAGGCTTCCGAAAACAGTGATAAGCACAATAATAGACAGAAAATAAAGTATTATTTTAGCTTGAGAATAATGTGTAGCATAAGTTTTGCAAGAGATTATACAATGGTTGTTGAAGCTACTATTTATAGCTATACCTAAGGAACAAGGTCCTAAGATCAAGCCCCTCTTAAATGACAATAATGGAGGTCATTGATGAATATGTAACGGTAGGCCATGAATGCCAAAATTCTCTGCAACGGCTGTATATTTAATACTGAGGAGTATTCTTCATTAAATGCCATCTGGTGACAAATATTCATTTGCTCCTGTTGACTATGTTCCCCTCGGGATCTATCCGGTGCCAACTAAAGTTGTTGTCCTCGGTCTTGGTTTTCACTCGCTTCATCTTCTATTTACCTCCGATTCCACATGTCATGCTATCATTCGAGCATTTGATATAAACCGATTTAACTCTATACATTTACCAAATAAACGCGAGCTTTTATGTTCATTCGAAGAAAAAATTTAAAAAATAAATGAGACAGTTAATTAATAAAAATCTAGTATGTATTAATACATAACACATTTTATATTCATTGAAGTCTCTAACAACTAATTAATGGATGTAGTTAGATGGATGAGATTTCTCGCGAAATTGTCAAGTCAGTGGGTACCAATGACAAAAAGAAATCTCTGACATCCCGTATAGTAAGTAAAAATATCACATAAAATGGCAGAATTATTTTGTGGTAGAGAATGAATAGCATAAAGATTCATTCGTTTAAATTATCCATCTATCTGTATGATTCAAACCTAAGGAAAAATGTGTAAAGATAAGGCCTAAGGGTGGCTAACGGTCCGGTTCACACCGGATCGGACCGGTTTTGGATCAGAATCCGGCCCGAACCGGTCCGGACCGTTTAAAGGCTATAGGTACCGGCCCCGGTAGCGGGACGATTTTACGATTTGAAACCGGACGAACCGGAATAAAAATGGCCCGGAACTGGCCGGTACCGGACCGGAAAAAAAAAAAAAAAAAAAAAAATCTGCCAGGTTTAAAAACTAGCCATTGGCAACGGCTCTATTGAGCAAATAGCCGTTGCCCAACGGCCAAAAACTGCCATTTTACCCCCATAACCACCCCTAACTATTTTTTCCTATAAATACCCCATTATTTCATCATATTTTTCACACAAATCATCCATTTCTCTCTAATTCTCTCAAATTCTCTACAATATTACTACTTTGCTACTTTGGCTATTTGTGTAAATTATACAATTTTGATTCTTTATCAAGTTTTAATTGGAGTTGCTATCAAGAGAAGGTTCAAGTTTCAACTTCACCTCAATTATACGGTTATATTTAGTTGGTCGTTCCTACTTCTACTCTTTTATTATATTTTTGTCATATATTTATTTTATTTCCTATAATTATATCTCAAAGAGGTTCAATTGGAACTAGTAGTGGAGGGCGGGCACGTGGTCGTTGGGGAAATAGAGGTAAAGGAATTGCTGGTAGTTCTAGTCAACACATAGATGAAAATCAATATTATCATGATTTTAGATCTAAAAATCCACTTGATTCTCAACACGTAGAAGCGCAATATAACTATGAAACTGGGGTTAATTTAGAAGAACCACATGAATTTCAAGCCAGTCCACCTGAAGTTCAGTCTGACTTGCCTCCTGTACCTCCTACTAGAGTCCCGAATAAATGTAAAGAAAGATCTGAGGTGTGGGAATTTGTGCAGAAGAAAGTTGAAATCAGAAGGCTGTTTGTGGTCTTTATGGAATGGAGTGGGTTTTCAAAACTGGGGGTAATGAAGGTAGGACGGGTAAAATTAGGACTCACTTAAGAAATAAACATCCTAAGGAATGGTCAATGCGGGCGGGGGGTATTTATTTAGGAACCGAACATGGGGGGTAGCACATGATGAATCCTCGGGTATCCAAGCTAAAATTAACCAAACAACAGGAGAGATTCTTACTTACGATAAACAAAGGGATAGGAAAAATATTGCAAAACTAGTTGCGGTAGAGGGTTTACCTTATAGTTTTCCTTCTTCTACTGATTTTGTTCGTTATATTCAAGCTACATATAATCCTTCTTTTAAAGGTTTTCCAAGAACTACTTTTAAAAATGATATTATTAAATTTAAGAGCGAATATAGAGATTATTTACGATATTTATTTGATAACTTTGACACTAGAGTATGCCTCACTACGGATATGGGTCGCTTTACAAATAACTGTGATTATATTACAGTTACTGTTTATTGGATAGATCCTGATTGGATATTTCAAAAACGTATTATTGCTTATAAAGTTGTTGATGAACCACACAAGAATAATTATATTTCCAAAACAGTTTCATCAATTTATCGTGCATATTGTTTAACTAATAAAGTTTTTAGTATTACAGTAGATAATGCTACAAACAACACAGAAGCACTTAGGAACTTGAGACCTATTTTAAACCCCCTTTTTGAGGAATTTTTTCATGTTAGATGTGCATGTCATATTTAAAATTTAGTAGTAAAAGATGGTCTTGACTTATTTAACCACATTATTGAAAAGGTTAAAGTAGCTATTACTTTTATATTTAGAAAAACAAATCAAGAAAGAAAAAGAGAATGGGAAAGAAAATGTATAGAATTAGGAATGCCGATTAGGAGAGTCCCAAAAGAAGTTTGTACTAGATGGAATATTTTATATAAAGCATTAACTGTTGCTTATAAATATAGAGAGTCTATTACTCAAATGTATAATAAGTATTTTATGAAACTTTATCACCTTAAGGAGGACGATTGGAACCTTGTTCAACATCTCCTTCAGTTTTTACAAAAATTCTATCATGCTACTTTAGAAATTTCCGGATAATATTATCCAACTACTCCTACCATATTATATTATATAGCTGGAATATTTGATTTATTAACATTATATAGGCAATACGAAGAATATAAAATGACTGTAGAGGCTATGATTGAAAATTTTAAAAAATATTTTTTCCCGATTCCCCAACTTTTTTACATTGTTTCTGTGTTGCATCCTGCATTTAAACTTAAGTTAACTGAACGACTTGTTCAGGAAATATATGCAAATTTAGATATTACACCTGTTGAAATTGCGATTAATAACTATCCTAGTGTAGAACATGCTTATGCTAAAGTTTTTTCAGATACCGTGGCTATTTTCGCAAAGTATAGAGCTTGGACAGACACTGTTACACCAACTACACCAATACTGTCAACCGGTGAAAGTTCTTCTTCTCAAATAGGCAAAAGGCATGCGGGGATGAGCACTTTTGGAGGACTTGATCAAAAGTTGCTTTCAGAACAAGATGAGTACGGGGAGGAATACAGTGAGTTCCAAGTCTACTTAATTCAATATCCAAAGAAACTTACAAGTTTTGGAACTCATAATTTATTGGATTATTGAAAAAGTCAAGAATCGCAGTTTCGAATACTTACAAAAATGGCCCGGGATATATTAATAATTCAAGCTTCATCAGTTGCGTAGGGAGAGCGCATTCAGCCAAGGAAGATTTCAAATTGGAGATCACAGACATTCGTTGAGAGAAGAGGCAATGGAGACAGGAGTTTTATTCAGGGATTGGATCAGAGCAGAGCGAAAAAACTTTGGAATACCAGAACTTTCGCAGAAAAAAGACAGAGCGTATCTTGATCAAATTTTGAGCGACGGAACAAGTGAAGAAGGGAGTCAAACAGGCAATGAAGCAGAAGATGAAGAAGAACAAGACGAAGATGATGAACCGGAACAACAACAATCAGTTCCTAAAGAAAAGCCTACGGCTATCTTAAAAAAATTAGCCAGTATGTTTAAAAGAATGTAATTTTCTACATTAGAATACACTACAATAAAATTGCTCCAAATCTTAGAATTCCATCACAAGTTCACAACTCTTGTCTTCTTATTTTTTTTAAAAAATTTCTTCTTTGCGCAAAAATACTACAATTAATTACTAGTTTCTAATTGATTCAAATTTCGAGGTTTGAATCTAATTATAAACTTTGAAACTAATTTAAAGTTTGAAAGAATATTATAAGTTTTTTAATTCTAAGTTTGAACTTTGAAACATAGTAACATACTAAACATTTCAATTATATATACAAAGTTAATAAAAGACAAATAAAAGAAAAAAGAAAAAAAGAAAATTGGCCGGATCGGACCGGAAAAACTGGTCTACCGGTAGCCGGTGCCGGTCATGGTCCGGCTTGCATCATTTAGGACCGGCAGACCGGACCAGAAAGACCGGTTTGGTCCGATTTTGACGCCCCTCCGGTACCGGACCGGACCGGATCGGAACCGAAAAAACTAATCTGTAACCGGACCGAACCAATAGCCACCCTTATTGGGGCCTAAATAATAACCCCGCCGGCAGAGTTATAGATAATTTAGTAGGAGAAAGATACTACAACTTAACGAGAGTGTACGCACAGGCGAAGAAATAGGGAAACGACTTCTAAACTTGCAATAACAAAAAGTTCAATAAACACACCACCAGAAAACTTAAGGTTGAAAATTGAAATCTCACAAAACATAACTTTCCTCTCTTCTTTTTAAGCCCATAATCTTTAAAAAGGAGCAAGAAGACACAAGAAAAATAGGTAACCCGGTAATGTTGAAAAAACAAATTAGACAAGCTTACACTTGAACAATCATACGTCAGATCAACCGAAGAATCAGTCCACTGTCAAGTTCCATGCCGAGGTCAGCAAGAAGCTCTGAATCACCACACTCTTTTCCTCTAAATATTAACCTCTGTTTACGAAATCGCATTCCCTCCTTTTCGTAAATGGCAGCCTTAACATCTCCAGGATCAGTTGCACAGAATGTTAGTTTCTGTTTATGGAGTCGAATCCCCTCATATTTTTGAGTGACAGCCTTAACATCTCCAATGGTGTCTTCAGGCCCTACCATTAGCTCAATCAATATTTCTCACAACTATTTGAAGCTATTCCTTCTATTGGAATCAAGGTCGTCCTGGTGCATATCGAAGGATTAAAGTGGAATCCTTAATGATTCCAATAGAAGGAAGAGCTTGTGCATTCCTCAGGGTCAATACCCTTTTCTTCCTAAATGTACGCTTTAACTGCAGCAATAATGTCATCTGGCTCAACCATTTGTGCAGAGGTTCTTGAATTCGAACTAGATTTACCTGAAGACCTATTATCTTCAGCGATATTATTCACAATCAAGGACAGATTGTTAACAGCTTTGAATGTCATCCTGAACATTGATGCTCATTATTCGCCTTCGTAAACATGGATCTAAAAGAAAACACTATAGCACTACTTAAATCATCTATTTAAATAGTCAATTTACCTTTGAACATTAATTCAAAAATATTTGCTCGACTTTTATTAACTTAACTGTATTGGGTCGGATATAATCGACCGCATAAGGAGGATTGAGCTCGGGCTTAATGCAAGACCGGATATCTATTCGGGGTCAGCAAGGCAGGTACAGAACCGGAGCAACCGATATGGGACAATCAGCATCGGTCGGCGCATGCACACCTCGTAACGGAAGATCAGGTTCAACCGGATATCTCGTGAATTCCTAATATCTCGGCGCGAGTGAAGGTCTTAACGGTCATAGACGTTAAATCATTATTTTAGGGATTCCACCCCGTAATTGGAGGGATTTTATCTTGTAATTAGGGTTTTACCATATTAAGGAGTCTTTCTTTTACCTATAAGAAGGGTATCTACCTTCATTGTAGGACACATCAGATACAAGTGAAAATACTAAGAACTGCTACTGTTTATTATCGAAATCAGTCATCTTTATTGTGTTTCATTATCAGTGATCCAATTACTGCGGTTTGATTATTCCTTTCTATTCACTCTATTCCAATTATTTATCATTATATTTTACATTGTATTAAATTAATTCACACATCCTTAGCACTATGAACAAATTTAATTGTTACTCAGATTTAAGGGTAAACGGTTTGGCGCCCACTGTGGGGCTAAGGATATTAGCGAATTTTATGATACAATTATCTGTTACACACTATTTTACACTTGCTCTTTGCAGAATTTCCTTTTTTTCAGATTACAGCATAATCATGTCACATTCACTCCCCGTCAACAATGAGTTTAACCACCAAGGAAAAAACAACATTATGCCCGGACACGAGGTCCCGATCGACGCCAACTCCCAAATAGCAGTCGACGCAGATCAGACCCCTGGCCCATCAAACAGCGTTCGGGGGGAAAATCACTCAGGGATTCAACATAGTGGAGAAAATGAAATCAGCCTCAAAGTAATATTTGATATGCTACAAGCCCAGCAAGCAGCCATAGCCCAATTACAAAATCGCGATCGGAACCCGGGCGGGGCCGAAGCCATTTCTTCTCGAGGGGCAGCCCGACAAAATGAGCGGATCACAGCGCAACCGGATGAGAGCGGTTCAGGAATCAACTCCGGGATTATCAAAATGCTCGAGGAGTTGACCAAACAGGTCGAAACGGGTGAAAAAAGAATTGAGGCAAACGACAAGAAGGTTTGAAACATATAATTCAAGGGTAGACCAGATACCGGGGGCTCCTCCGGTGCTGAAGGGTTTGGACTCGAAAAAGTTTGTGCAAAAAACCTTTCCCGTCCAGCGCCTCTCCAAAGCCGATTCCAAAAAAGTTTCGCATGCCCGAAATCCCTAAATATAACGGGACTTCAGATCCAAACGAGCACGTGACGGCTGCTATAAAAGGAAACGACCTCGAAGACGATGAAATCGAGTCTGTCCTCCTGAAAAAATTTGGAGAGACCCTTTCCAAGGGAGCAATGACGTGGTATCATAACTTATCACCGAATTTCATTGATTCTTTTGCCATGCTCGCCGATACCTTCGTCAAAGCCCATGCGGACGCCATCAAGGTCGAAATGAGAAAATCAGATCTATTCAAAGTTAGACAACACGACAACGAAAGAATTCGTGTCTCGCTTTCAAATAGAGCGAATGGACCTGCCACCGGTTACAGATGATTAGGCCGTGCAAGCCTTTACTCAAGGGCTCAACGCCAGAAGCTCTGCGGCATCTCAGCAACTCAAACAGAGCTTGATCGAGTATCCAGCCATCACTTGGGCAGACATTCACAACCGATATCAGTCGAAGATCAGGATAGAAGATGATCATATCGGGGTTTCATCGGGCTCTTCCTACCCGATCAGAACTTTTGATCGATCTCTAAGGGATAACTATCGAGAACCAAGGGCGAATCGAGATAGACACCGGCCGTACCCAGAAGATCGAAGGATTATCCCGAGGGGGCACAATCCCCAAGACAGGAAAGCAGGAACGACCTCAACCAAAGGAACAGGAGACCGTTACCGAAAAACAACTCCGAGAGAACCGGTAACCGCCAAGAAGCACCTCGTTTGTCTGAGTATAATTTTAATGTCGATTCGGCGACTCTTGTTTCAGCAATCGGCCACATCAAAGACACCAAGTGGTCAAGACCGTTACAAATGGACCCTGCCAAAAGTGACCCCAACCTTATATGCAAGTATCATGGCACTCACGGGCACAGAACGGAAGATTGCCGGCAGCTGAGAGAAGAAGTAGCCCGGTTGCTCGAAAACGGGCATCTTAGGGAATTTCTGAGCGATTGAGCAAAAAACCACTACGAAAATAGGAACAGACCAGCAAATCAAGAAGATCCGCGACACACAATCAATATGATAATCGGGGGAGCAGATGCGCCTCAAGTACCGGCATTGAAACGCACCAAAATATCTATTACTCGAGAAAAACGTACTCGGGACTATGCGACAGAAGGAACTTTGTATTTTAGTGACAAGGATATCGAAGGTCTTATACAACCTCATAATGATGCACTGGTGATCTCGATGCTAGTACACGATACCCGAGTAAAGCGCGTACTTATCGACCCTGGGAGCTCGGCCAACATAGTTCGATATTGGGTCGTTGAGCAACTGGGTCTGTCAAATCAGATTATCTCCGAGGTCCGGTTCCTCAACGGTTCGAACATGGCTTCAGAAACAACCAAGGGTGAGATAACGCTGATGGTGAATATCGCTGGGACCATCAGGGCAACAAAATTTTGCGTAATTGAAGGCGATATGAGATATAACGCCTTGCTTGGGAGGCCTTGGATACATGATATCAAGGCCGTATCCTCAACCTTACATCAAATGTTGAAGTTTCCATCGGCCGAGGGAGTCATCACCGTCTACGGGGAACAACATGCGGCAAGGGAAATGTTCGCAGTAGAGGAAGCGGCACCGAAATCTGCCGTTCCCCCACAGAAGGCTAAATAGCAATCAGAGAAGCCGCCTTCAACTAATGGGGGTGAACAAGATCAGCTCGACGAAGATAATTACGGGGTGCCCCGATCGTTTATTGCTCCAGATGAGTCCGACGCAACCAAATCGACGGTCGAGGAGCTCGAACAAGTCCCGATCCGCGGCAACGCGCCCGATCGAAAGGTATACCTGGGCTCGGGCTTAAACTCCGAGCTCAGGTTCAAATTACTTACTTTCCTTTCAGCTAATGAAAATTCCTTTGCTTGGTCCCATTTAGACATGACAGGCATACCACCGGAAATTGCAACGCACAAGCTGAGTGTCGACCCAAAATTCCGGCCGATCAAACAAAAAAGGAGACCTCAGTCCGGAAGTTAAGCAGGCCTTCATCAAGGACGAGGTAACTAAACTCTTAAATATAGGATCCATTCGAGAGGTCAAGTACCCAGAATGGTTGGCTAACGTAGTTGTAGTCCCTAAAAAGGGAAATAAACTCAGGATGTGTATATATTATAAAGACCTAAATAAATCGTGCCCCAAAGACTCCTTCCCTTTGCCCAACATCGATCGCATGATCGATGCTACTGCTGGCCACGAGACTCTTAGTTTTCTCGACGCCTATTCTGGGTACAACCAGAAACAAATGGATAAGGATGACCAAGAAAAAACATCCTTCATCACTAAGTATGGCACTTATTGCTATAAGGTGATGCCATTCAGGCTTAAGAATGCAGGAGCAACATATCAACGCCTAGTAAATAAAATATTTGAAAAACAGCTAGGTAAAATGATGGAAGTTTATATCGATGACATGTTGGTTAAGTCTCTGCGAGCAGAGAACCATTTAAGTCATTTACAGGAAACATTTGATGTTCTGAAGAAATACAACATGAAATTGAATCCGGAAAAATGCGCGTTCAGAGTAGGCTCTGGGAAGTTCCTTGGGTTTATGGTCTCCAACCGGGGAATAGAAATCAACCCAGACAAAATTAAGGCCATCGAGGACATAACGGTCATCGACAGCGTCAAGGCCGTACAGAAGTTGACAGGCGGGATTGCAGCTTTGGGCCGATTTATATCGAGATCATCGGACAGGAGTCATCGATTCTTCACTCTATTAAAAAAGAAGAACGAATTCTCATGGGGACCGGAATGCCAACATGCATTGGAGGAACTAAAAAGGTATCTCTCTAGCCCGCCTTTACTGCATACACCAAAGACAGGTGAACAGTTATACCTTTACCTCACAGTATTGGAGATAGCAGTGAGCGGGGTCCTGGTCCGAGAAGAACAAGGTATGCAATTTCCTATTTATTACGTTAGTAGGACATTAGGAGAAGCCGAGACCAGGTACCCACACTTAGAAAAACTAGCACTCGCTTTACTGAGTGCCTCTAGAAAATTGAAAGCATATTTTCAATGTCACCCAATATGCATGGTGACGACCTACCCCCTTAGAAATGATATGCATAAACCCGAGTTGTCGGGTCGATTGGCCAAGTGGGCCATCGAAATCAGTGGATACGATATCGAGTATCGATCTCAAACCTCGATAAAATCTCAGGTGTTGGCCGATTTTGTCGCCGACTTCACACCATCGTTCATCTCCGAAGTCGATAAAGAACTCATGGCTAAATCGGGGACTCCTCCAGGAGTGTGGACTCTGTTCACAGACGGTGCCTCAAATTCAAAGGGGTCGGGGCTAGGCATCGTACTCAAGCCCCCGACCAGGAACACGATTAGACAATCTATTAAGACTATAAAACTGACTAAGAATGAGGCCTAATATGAGGCCATGATCGCAGGTCTAGAGTTGGCCAAAAATCTTGGAGCGGAAGTAATCGAGGCCAAGTGCGACTCCCTCCTTGTTGTCAACCAAGTGAATGGAACGTTCGAAATCAGGGAAGGGCGTACGCAGAGGTATGTGGAAACTTCAATTCACGTTACACAGGTTTAAGGAGTGGACCCTACAGCACATACCTCGTGAACAAAACAGCGAAGCCGATGCTCTCGCCAACTTAGGCTCATCGGTCGAAGACGAAGAAATTGACTCCGAAAAGGTCATGCAGTTGTTAAGGTCGGTGGTGGAGGAAGGTCATGCCGAGGTCAACTCAACGAGCTTGACTTGGGATTGGAGGAATAAGTACATAGAGTATCTCAGCTCTGGTAAATTGCCGTCCGATCCCAAAGAATTGAGAGCGCTTCACACGAAGGCGGCCCGATTTTGTCTGGCCGATGGTGGAACCCTGTACAGAAGGACCTTCGAAGGACCTCTAGCTATCTGTCTCGGACCGGGAGAAACTGAATACATTTTGAAAGAAATACACGAAGGAGCTTGTGGCAATCACTCCGGCTCCGATTCATTGGTACGAAAGGTAATTCGGGCCGGCTATTACTGGAACGATATGGAGAAAGATGCAAAAGAATTTGTCGCAGATGCAGCGGCTGTCAAAGGCATGCACCGATCATCCACCAACCTGCAGAAACATTACATTCAGTCATATCGCCATGGCCGTTTATGAAGTGGGGGATGGACATTGTAGGTCCCCTCCCTCGAGCACCAGATAAAGCTCAATTTATCCTTTTTATGACTGACTATTTTTCTAAGTGGGTGGAAGCACAGGCTTACGAGAAGGTCAGAGAAAAAGAGGTAATCGACTTCATATGGCACCATACTGTCTGCCGATTCGGGATGCCTTCAGAAATCGTATGCGACAACGGAAAACAATTCATCGGCAGCAAGATTACCAAGTTCTTCGAAGACAACAAAATGAAGAGGATATTGTCAACCCCATATCACCCCAGTGGCAATGGCCAAGCAGAATCGACCAACAAAACCATAATCCAAAACCTGAAGAAAAGGCTAGCCAATGCTAAAGGAAAATGGAGGGAAATGCTACCCGAAGTCTTATGGGCGTACCGAACAATCGAAAGAACTAGCACTGGAGCCACCCCGTTTTCCCTAGTATATGGCACCGAAGCATTGATACCGGTCGAGGTCGGCGAACCAAGCATCAGGTTTCAACACGCAACCGAAGAATCCAACCGGGAGGCTATGAATGTTAGCCTGGAACTCTTAGATGAAAGAAGAGAAGCCGCTCTAGTCCGAATGGCAACTCAGAAATAAAGAATCGAGAGGTACTATAATAGGAGAGCTCGTCTCCGATACTTCAGTACGGGGGACCTGGTACTTAGGAGAATCACGCCCAATACCCGGAACCCCAACGAAGGAAAATTAGGACCAAACTGGGAAGGTCCCTATGTTGTAGTGAAGGTCACCGGGAAGGGATCTTACAAGCTCGGGACTACGGATGGTAAATCGCTACAAAATAATTGGAATGTGGGCCACTTGAAACGATACTATTGTTAAGGTAACTTACTTCGCCTTTTTACTTTCTTTTTATTTTTGTTTATCGGCACTGACACATGCAGGATAGGTCGATATCAAGCAAGTCAGCACAAGGTATTAAGACTGAAAGCACGCGTTGCACTCTTTTTCCCTTCGACCGGTTTTGTCCCAAACAGGGTTTTACGGCAAGGTTTTTAATGAGGCAACCGTATGTCGTGCTAACATAGATCAATCATTCAACGGAACTCACAAGTCTTATATTAAACTCTAGTGATGTTTTTTCTATTCGCTTCGATTTCGAGGGGGCTAAATAAAGATCGCTAGGAATTGATGTAAGGGTCAAATGGTCAGAAGAGCCGTACCCGAAGTAGATCGATCTGATTCCCCTCCGTCAAATGAAGATGTACAAACACATGAATATTAACGAAGTCATTTGGCATCTACATTGTATTCTTAAGCCCAAGGGCTTTTACAATCATCTTCGTATTATCAATAAGTGACATTGACAAAAAATACATCAAATGCGAAGGGGAATAAGACCTAACAAGGCAAACCCCGGAACCAACTGATTGGGCCAAGGCCTAGGTGAATTTACATAACACAAAGGGAACTGAGACCGATCTAGGCAATCCCGATTTATGAAATGCCAAGGTCGAATTAAATTAAAAATTCAGAACTGATCGAAGTTTGCAAAGGTAAAACTTCGACTATGTGAAATAAGGCTAAGGCCGAATCATATTGAAAGGGATCTAAATTTTGCCCAGGCATGATCCCGATTCGCATACCAAAAAGCATAGCTTAATGGTTGAAAGTAGAGCGAATACAGCTCGTTTTGAATACACAAAAGGGCTAAGGCCGAACTAATTATTAATCGATCCAGTCGGACGCAACTTATAATTCTAGCTAAGGCTGGAAATGGCGGAATATGAAAGTCAAGGAACCAAGTCGAAATGTAGTAAAAGATGTTTATATACATGATGGAACCTTTATACAGGTTCGAGCTACAAAATATCAAGGAAACATCAAAATAGCATCAAAATAACGTCAGTCCGAGCCATCTTCATCTTCTTGAGGAAAGGTTTGCTTCCTCATTTCAGCCTCAATCTTTGCTGCCTCAACAATTTCGGAAGACAGATCGAAACCACGGGCTTGAAGCTCTTCAAGAACGGAAAGGCGAGTTTGGCACTGAGGATATTCAACCAGCATCTTCGATTGCTCTTGGGCGACTTCGGCATTGGCTCTATACTGAGCTATCAAGTCTTCAGCATTAGCCTTGGTAGTGGCAATCTCCGATTTCGCTTCCTGTAGCTGGTTGGCCAGAACCACCCGATCTTGGGTAAGCGACTCAACTTGGAGCCGTTGGGATTCATTGTCCTTGATCAGAGCTCTGATTCTTTCCTGCACCTCCGAGGCCTGTTCTCTTAATCGAGCTTGGAGAGCCTCTTTCTCCACAGTTAAAGTCTCGACCATTGCTCTCCACCCACTCGTTTTAGCTTTGGCCTCGTGCAGTTCAAACCGGAGTCGGTCCAACCGTTTAGTCATTTGCCCCAGTTGGTCAACATTGATGGTATGCTCTCTCCTTACAAAATTAAGCTCGGCCCGGAGACTCGATATCTGACTTTCGAGCCGCTGACGTTGAACCTTTTCTTGTGTCATTCCTTCTTTGATTCGAAGGAACATTTCATGATAAATCACCAAAGACTGTGGGAAATATGAACTAAAAATTGTCAGTACGGACTTAGAATCAAGACATTAAGTGTAGTTTAAAACAAACAAGAAAGCATACCATGTTCGATGCCTGTTGAGCTTCATTGAACAAGCAAGCCTAATCCACTGCATTCATTGCGGCTTGGTCCTCTTTAGTCACCAAGCAGTGGAGGTAACTAGCCACGCCTACCGGTGTGCCTAGTGCTCGGACATCCTCGGGGACGGTGAAGGTTATCACCATCTTCCGATCAGGGTTCGAGCTCGGAGCGGGGAATTTATCGATCAACTCGATACCAGCCGACACCCCACTCGTCTCGGTCGGGGGACTCCTTCTTGGGATTTCGAGCCCGAAGGTATCAGCCGACGGCACCCCGTCGAAGAATTCTTCAAAGGCCCCAGCTATAACCGGCTCCTTGCTCGGTGTGTGCATTCTTGCATCTTGGGCATCGTTCAGAGTTGCCTCTGAAAAGGAAGGAGAATGCACCATCCCCGGAATGTCTGAGGATCTTTGTATCGCCGCTCCCATGTCGGCCCGGTCCTCGGTCCTTGCTCCCGCTTCGGTGTTCTCTTCTTGGGAAGCACAGGTCTCCTCCACACTCGGCTCGGGGACTGCACGAGGGGATTTGTCGTTTAAGGTTTCGGGGCTCTTTTCCCCCTCAGAACCGTCGCTCAGTTGAATGGAAGGGTCAGTAACTTTGACTTTACGAGCCCTCATCTTTTTCCTGCCCTTCTTCTTCTCGGGCTCAGCTTGACCGGGAGCTTCTTTCCTTTTCTTTCCTCCTTCTTTCCCCGATATGGAAAGGGGATGAGGAATTGCCTCACCAGTGGGTGCCGACCTCAACTCGGCATCCTTAGAGAGACCTGCAAAATGAATTTTCAAAAGGCTAAGTGTTGGTATCAATTTTCTTGGAATATGTGAACGTTACTAAAGCTCACCATGATTCTTGGCCTCCCAAAGACCTTTCGATATCTCTCTCCAGGCCCATTCAGAATAGGACCTTTGGGCCACGACCTTCCTGACCCACTCCTCTAAATGCTGAATCGCGGCCGGTGCCTGGGAAACAGCTGCACATCACAATACGTCGATTAAACATTGGAAGAAAATAATAAGAGATCTTAAATGAAGAGATCTTAAATGAAGAGACGCTTACGTTTCATGTTCCACTTTTCAGGGAACGACATATTATCGGCAGGGATCAGATCGGAGGTCTTGATTCGAACAAATCGACTCATCCAACCCCGGTCCCTATCTTCATCAATGCTCGAGAATGGAGCCTTGCTAGCCCGTCGAGCAAGTTTTATCAGCCCCCCTCGGAACATTCGGGGACTGTATAATCGAAGTAAATGATCGATGGTGAAAGAGTGCCCCCCTTCGACCTTACCCACGAAAAAACGAAAGAGGTAAATTATACGCCACACAGAGGGATGGACTTGACCTAGGGTAACATTATATCTCCTACAAAATTCAACGATTATAGGGTCTATGGGACCTAATATGAATGGATAGGTATAAACACTCAGATATCCCTCCACATGTGTGGTAATAGCTTCATTTGGGGAAGGGATTACCACCTCTTTATCGGTCCAATGGCATTCAGCCTTCACCCTTTCAAGATGTCTTTGAGTGATCGAGCTAATGTACTGCGAGACCGGTTCGCCTCGGCCAGGCACCGGGGAAGGCTTCTCGACTTTGAAGTCGGAGCCTATGAAGCACCCTACTGATATAAAGGCTTTTAATGGAGGTTCCGTGGAGGGTTCCTTAGATGGACGGGCTCAGCCTCTTCAACAGACTGAGCAGGGGAAGGTTGTTTGTTTCTGGGGAACTGATTTAGAAGTTTTGGCCATGATGGTAGAAGTAGCAGAAGCGAGAAGTAGAAGAAAAAGGAGGTTTCTGATGAAAAAAGCTAAAGGAAACAAATTGATAAGCAGCGTAAAAGTAAAGAAGGAAATACAAAGAAGGAAAGAAGTATTTATACTTTCTCAAAAAGCGGCGGTTCAGAGCACGATGCAAAGAGGCATTAAATGTTGTACGCAGAAGTTGCAGAGTTCTGCGGGTGGATGGGACAGGCAATGATTACCCATGTTGATAATCACGTGCGTCACGGCGCTGCCGTCACACGCTAATAAGGAGTCCTTTAGGATTGAGTGACTTGGTGCCTCTGACTTCGAGTCAGGCTTGGTAAAGGTGTTGGTCGTTTAATCGGGGATCTCAAAGAACGAAGGTTCATATCGTTTTTTGTCCTTACTCTCCAATAAACGAGGGGACTATCTGTATTGGGTCTGATATAATCGACCGCATAAGGAGGATCGAGCCCGGTTAATGCAAGACCGGATATCTATCCGGGGTCAGCAAGGTAGGTACGGAACCGGAGCAACCGATATGGGACAATCAGCATCGGTCGGCGCATGCACACCTCGTAACGGAAGATCAGTTTCAACCGGATATCTCGTGGATTCCTAATATCTCGGCGCGAGTGAAGGTCTCAACGGTCATAGACGTTAAATCATTATTTTAGGGATTCCACCCCGTAATTGGAGGGATTTTATCTTGTAATTAGGGTTTTACCATATTAAGGAGTCTTTCTTTTACCTATAAGAAGGGTATCTACCTTCATTGTAGGACACATCAGATACAAGTGAAAATACTAAGAACTGCTACTGTTTATTATCAAAATCAGTCATCTTTATTGTGTTTCATTATCAGCGATCCAATTACTGCGGTTTCATTATTCCTTTCTATTCACTCTATTCCAATTATTTGCCATTATATTTTACATTGTATTAAATTAATTCACACATCCTTAGCACTACGAACAAATTCAATTGTTACTCAGATTTAAGGGTAAACATTAACTAATCTAATTAATGAAAATTTCGTTTAACAAAAGGGAAAAGGGAAAAGGAAAAGATAGAAAATTCAAGAATGTGAGAATTCACCAAGACCTGTTGACTTTAGTGGTAATATAATATATTTCCTCCGTTCATCTTTACTTGTCATTTTTGGACTTTACACGTCTCTTAAGAAACAATAAATAAAGTGTACAATTTGCCATAATATTCATATTAATTGGTATATTATTTTAAAGGATTTGGAAAATGATTTGGAATGAGTAATTAATTCTAAGGGCAAAAAAAAAAAAAATTTCTCTTGAAATGCGAAAAGTGACAAGTAAAATTAAAAATTTATTTTTAGAATACTTGACAACTAAAAATGAACGAAGAAAGTAGTACTAAACTTTAACAGTAAACATTATAGTGTACCTTTTCCTGCGGCCGCTGTTAGGCTTATATCGTTTTCTGGAGCCATTGCCAACTTTACTTTGCTTCCGTCTCCCCCTACTACATGAAACGGTCAGGGGCGGATCCACGATGTAAATCATGATTCATGTGAATTCGTGGTCCTTCGATTATATCAAATATATTATGTACATAATTTGTAAAAATTAACTTATTATTATTTGATGGCACTTATGGTCAAAAGAGCTGAAGTGGTTCACTGGTTTTAGCCCCTTATTTCTTGCTAACTTAAGGTCATGGATTAAATCCCTTCAAAATTACCGCTTTTATTTCTTATTCTTAAGCCTTTTTTTCCTTTTCTTGACAGCAATGCATTTTTTTATTTTAATTTTCTTGAAGTATTGATAGTACATTCATATTCTCGAAATCCTCTATTCGCGTATGAAAAATGCTGAAACCTTATATATAGAGGCTAAAGAATTTTTAAGGGGAAAAGGAAGCTCAACTAACTACTTATAATAGTAGTAGTAATAATTAAGGCGAATCAAATTAAAATCCCAAAGTTGGCTTGACTTTTACTTTCATTTCTCCTTATTGACAGGCGGATGCTAAAGTACTTTTACGGGAAAGATGAATCCACCCCAACCCCAAAATAGTTATGGAGGCAATTGATAAAGATTAATGAATCTCCTCGTAAAGTGACTCAGGTTTTAGTTATGGACCCAATTTCAATCCTCACTAGTAATTATGATTGTCCATTTAATTCTTCTCTACATGCTTTATGAATGCATATAATTATCAGTGTAAACAAATTTAACCCTCGTTTGTCAATAGATTTTGATTATTCTTTTCAAAAAAAAATTGATATGATCGATTTTTGAAAAAAATTGAACTTTTTTTTAAGTTCCCAAAAACTGATTTAGGTTAGTTTTGGGTGAAATTTTTTCTTGTACTCACAAAATTTCGAGTTTTTTCAAATAAAATACATGTCCAAACACAACTTCAACATCTAAAAATTATTTTTCAATAAAACTTCAAAAATTCTTTTTTTAAATTTCAACCAATCTATATCCAAACTGTAACTTAATTTTAACATCGTGCTTCAGAGGCGGATCCAGGATTTAATGTTTATGGATTCTTGCGATCTCGAATAAATTTTCATATAGTAACTGGGTTCATATTTAAATGCTTTTAGATATTTAATGAATTTTTAAAATACATTTACACTATTTGGACAAAAGCTACTGAATTCACGGGAACTCGTAGGTCGCTGGCTGGATCTGCTTAGTTGGGAGAACCAATAGTAGAGAAGCAAATAGGCTGCATTTCTTACCTTTGCAGTCTGGTAATTTAGTTACTGGTTTGCTTAGAAAGCCCATAAAGCCTATAAATCATTTCGTCCCAGTTATATCACCTCAAAAGATAAGAATAAACCTAAAACAAAATTCATTCACCTCTTTTATGGTGAAACCTGAAAAGAAAAAACCGAAATGAAAGAGAATTATTAGGGCGTGGATTCTATTGATAAGGTATGGATACATGTGTGTTTGTTCTCGAGGCACCTTGTTTTTCTTGGGCAGTTCTATGAGGCCTACACGACCTAGAAAGAGGAAAGTTCACATTCATGAATTAAATCACTAACACTTGCTTCAGACTCCGTTATAATCAAATCGAGAGAAAATATTATGTCTTATTCCATAGCATCACTAATAATTTTTTACTAATTTTAAGAGTCGTACTGACATTGTTAGTAGTGTCCTATTTCCATAACATCACTAATACTCCATCTTTTGCTAAATAGATTATCAGAGATCCATAAACAAGCCTTAATGCTTTGATTCATCAGTGTGGGTAAGGACGTTTAAAATCGAACTGTGATCGATAACTCAACTATAAAATTAATTTACTAGCTTATTATACAGGTTGTCAGATTAACGGTTGGTGAGCAAATTGAGTTTTATAGTTAACAGTTTATTGATTTGAAGACGGATTACTCAATTTTCTTTTCATATAAATCGTTAACTTGTTGAAAATTATTAAATTTATATTTTCACCCCTATGTATATAAAGTATCTACTATTAACCCGAAAGGCTAAAGCCTCATTCATTTATGACAAATGGTGACTTCTTCAACTAATATACATCTTCTTGGGTCCAAAGAATTAATGCACTTCCAGCCAAAATTTTAGTGTCTAGTGCCAGAAAGCATGATACACCTCCCAGTTACCTTGTGATTTGGAACTTGTAAAGCACCAAAGAGACTTTTTTCTCAAATTTTAACATGACAGATTTTTCCACAAGACTTTTTTAAAAGTTTTCTACAATACTCAACCACAGTGAATTTGAGTTGAATCTGCCATAGACTAACAACATACACCAACGAAGAAAGCCCAATTGACTGGCTCAACAGGTTGAGAATCCATTGCTAATCAACATCTATTCGCAGAAAAAGAAATGAAACATTGTATGGACTTGGAAGGCCTAATAGAGCGAGAGAGGACAAAGGAGACTCAATTGAGATTAAAATGCAAATCCGTTGTTTTTAGATTTAGCTAATAAATCGTTCGATAACCTACCAATAATTGCTAATCAATAGCGAATCGCTTAATATTTTATCGATTGGCTAGCGAATTAGTATATTTAAAAGTTAATAATTAATAAGTTGAACCGTTAAACGTAAATATCCGTCTGTCCTCTCGATAAGCAACCCTAAGTATTGTTTCCTCTTTTGGATCGTGGGCCTCGTAGATTAATACTAGAGAGATAAGGTGCAATTAGGGTGTTCACGGAACACCAAAAAATTGAATCAAACCGAATACCGACTCAAACCTAAGAAAAAAATTAACATATTTTTGGTTTGAGTTGGTTTTTGATTTTTTATCACGCCCAACTCTAGTCCTAAAAAGGATAGGTGGTCGCTACAAATATAATCTGGTCTAAGAGTCCGGAGTCGAAACCACAGAGAATTAAGGCTTCGATACAACTGTTGACTATCAATAAGAAGACAAGTTCGAACAATTCCTAAGTTATAAATATAAAGATTCTTATGTTTAACTAATTGACTAACAAATTAGAGAAGTGAATTAACAACTAAAGATACTGGGGGTTGGAGAAAAGATTAAAGAGGTCTAGAGTTATGATTTTCCCAGTTGTCGGAATCCTTCCCCCTATGTCTTCTATAATTTCACCTAAATATTCTCTACTGATAGTGAGTACTTTGGGTGTCGTAGCTCTCTCTCGATCAACTACCACAATTTACTAGACATATTCTCTCGAACTACGCTAGCTGGCACTAATTCACCGCTCACTACGATCGCACCAAGGCTTCACTATCTCTAATCCCGCCTTTAAACCCTTTGTATTGATCTCTCACATACGTTAGGAGTGATGTTGTTCAACAACTACCTAAGTATGTACCCTCTCTCGAGTAATACACACTAAATAGGCACCGTTAATAGATGGTCATTTAATCAACAACAATAAATACGTAGTTGAATAAGTAGAGAAATCCAATGGCTCAATTATATAAAACGTAATAAAAATTCATCCTACAAAAAGTTCCATCAAAACCCTAGATAACAAATTAGCTATTCATAATATTATGAAATGCTACAATACTAGAATTCATAACCAATAACGGAAATAGGAAGAAAAAAGTGAAAAACTCGTAGAAGAATTCTCCGCCTTGCTCCTAGTGTGTTCTTGCCTCCTTAGGTCGAATCCCCTCTCAAAAATGTCCCCTCTTAGGTCGAATCTGCTCTAAAAATATCCTCCTTTTTTGTCGAATCTGCTCTAAAAAAGGCCTCCCTCCCCCCTCCTCCTTAGACATGTTTAGGGAGTATTTATAGGCTAGGATTGAAGTCCTTGAGTCCAAATCCGGGCCGAAGTCTTTAATTCACGCACTTTTAATTACCGAGCTATAGACCTCGCGAAGCCAGGCTTATAATGCGGTCAGCCTGGCTACAGAGCTGGCTACGCCTGGCCTGTAATGCGGTCAAGCTGACTATAGAGCTGGCTTTACTTGGTCTGTAGCACGGTAAGGCAAGCTATAGAGCTTGCTTTTTACTTGGTCTGTAGCACGGTTTGGGTACTTGATGCTTTTGTGCTCTTTTCTTGCATTTTTGTCCTCTTTTTGTGCAACTTTTATTTGATTCTTTTTTTCGATGCTCCTACACATAAAACAACACAATTTAACTCAAATGTCGCATAATTTATCACTAAAACAAAAAAATATAGGGCGAGCAATGTACTAAAAGTATAGCATTTTGGCCGAGCATCACCACCCCACATTTAAAAGTTGCTCGTCCTAGAGTCAATCACCAATTCACATTAACCTAGAGCATTTTATTTTCTTTTAGCACATCTGAAGCACACCATACTTATGACTATGGTTGATAGCAACAATTACACTTTAGCATATGGGTTCAACACACACTTCCTTTACTTTATGTCATACTTTAAAATTTTATTTAACAACTAGACAACATGCTTATAACAATCCTCCCACAAACCGACTCAATATCACAATGCATTCATGGCTTGATAACTTAACATCATAAAGAAATCTAATAACGTCTCCTATCCCTCGCGAAATCATGTGCCCTCACAACTAGACAAAAGAGTAAGCCGAATCCACACACTCGAATCAAATGTTCAAATATATTTAAGGACTCAGATAAATCAAAGAAATTCCTCACTCTCACAAAGAAGTCACATGCATGCACAAAGTACCATAGGCTTGCCCATTATGTAAACTTCTACTAATGTAGACTTGCTCAATCTAAAATGAATTAGGACTTCTTCATGGTTGTAATGTGGACTAAGGGACGGGTAGGATAAATTTAGGAATAGTGACTAACCCTCCTAAGCACTTTAATACATGACAAAATTAACTTTAAGCACATTTTTCTTTAACACAACTTCAATTTTACAAACAATATCACCCCCAAAAATATTTCCTCTTTCTTTAAACACTACTTTAATTCATACCCACTAGCAAGGACAAGATATTCTTATTTTCTTTTGCTACATATTTTTTTTCTTTTCAGCAATTTTTTTTTTTTTACCGTTCCTGCTAGTGATGTATTCCTTACAATACAAGTGCATCTTCCTCTCTTTCATTAGTTCCACTCGAAAGCCAACCCACACTTTTTTCTTACTTCTTCTAGCACTCATTTCACATTTAAAGTGATTTAAGAGGTAAAAGGATCAAAATAATGTCAAATAAGATCAAAAGGGTATAGACTCTTAATGTGGGTGTAAAATTTAAGTCTATAGGCTCAAAAGGGTTTACTAGGGATAGATTTTATTTGTGGTAGACATTAAGTTCAGAAGATCAAAGAAAGTCTAAAATCATTTTTCAAACCGAGCAAAGCCTAGGATTTCGCTTCAATTCACATGCCGGGCAAGTTCTAGACTCTAACGCGATGATACGGACTACACAAATTTTCACCACACATGGCACATGACTCACTAAGGACGGTTCCATTCCAACTCTCAAATAATTGCAAGTATTCACAGAGCCACAAAATATTAAGCATTAAGCACAAAATGACACAAGCCAAGAAAGCGAGATATAGGCATCAATAAATATGCTATCTACTTAACAAGGCATCATAATCATTCTCAAACCATAGAGAAGGTACTGCACATGCTAGAGCCTAAATATGCTACTATCAAACAAGTCAAAAGGGCGCCTAAAAATCTCATCTTCCTTCTTCTATTTCCTATATCCTAATCTACTCTAAAAATAAAAAACTATGATAGGGTTCAAACTATATCCCATGAAAAAGAACCGGGCATAAAGAGAAACCAGGGGGATTATTACTACCTAAAAGAATAAAAAAAGACATATTTTTGGATTTTTTTATTTTTTAATTTTTTTTCCGATCAGACTTTAAACCCCTCAAGAAAATTGTCTAAGATATCCATCGTCGAGAAAAGTCCAATCTTTTTCTATTTTACTAAAAAGGAATTATTCAATTAAAATAACACAGCTAACATAGCAGAGGAAGTCATTCAAACAATCTCCTCACCCCATACTTAAAATTGTGCATTGTCCCCAGTGCACACCATACTAATAAGAGGGTAAACGAAATTCCCTAGTAGGCCAAAGGCCGAAGCACTAGCAGTTAATGTAGTACTCAGACTTCTCCCGAGCATTTTTCTTTGTGCGGGCATCCTACACTTAGTTCAAACATTCGGCTTGTTGTTGCATCCTTCCAATAGCTTTGCTTTTCATGCTCCAACAAAATAAAAAAATATACACCACAAAAATAATATAATAAAAATTAAAAAAATAAAAACAAAATTAAAAAACAGTAAAATTGGGTGCCTCCCAACAAGCGCTCTAGTTAACGTTGTGGCACGACATGATCCACTTTTTGCCTCCACTTCAAACTTATGAATTGGACTTCAAGTTTTGCTTCAAGCTTATGATGATGTTCCATATCATCATCCAAACACAGTGTGGAAAAATGCTTAGAGTATGGACCAATGCGCTCAACTACATGAACTTTGGGACTGTCAACATCTTTAATACCAATGACACTAGAGTCAACTAAATTGCATCCTCAAGTCCTTGGCTGACTCTAGTATTATTTCTTCAACATCGGCATCCTCAAATTCTAGTTGGATAGATTATTGGTGTTCTACTCTGACCTCCTCCAGTAGCATCTCAATTTCTGCATCTAATGCATGCTCCTTTTGGCTATTATCCACAATATCAGCTTGTTGAGCATTAAATGCTTCAACTAATTGACTCACTTATGCCTCCAAGTTATGAATAGTTGCCTCTTGCCTTTGGATAGTATCACATAGCCTTTGTATTTGCAGTTGTTTCTCATTACTTTCTTCCATGAAACACTTTAACATATCTTTGATCTCCTTCAGATCAGTTTCCCTGGGTTCTTTGTTCCTATTAACTTCACCAGAAAAAGTAGAACCATCATAGTAAGGGGTTGGGGGAGGATAGGAAATATAAGCACAACCATAAAAGTGACCATCTTGACCACCATAAATATCACATACATTCCACACATAAGGTTGAGTTGGTGCACGTAACTCGCTCTCGGAAATATTTTGACAATTTTGCCACAGGTGGTTTCCTATACACACAAGGAAGATCAACAGTAGAATTACCAACATCAAAACTCCCATAATTCCATGATGCCATATTTCTCAAATTAACAAATAAAACAAAAATAAAAAAAATCAAATACAAGAAAATAAAAATAAAAGTTCAAACTTGCAACCTAGCAATATGTACACCTACAGCTACATCGTTAAGGCCCGGCAACGACATCAAAATTTGATCACGCCCAACTCTAGTACTAAAAAAGATAAGTAGTCGCTGCAAATATAATCCGGTCTAAGAGTCTGGAGTCGAATTCCACATAGAACTAAGGCTTCGCTACAACTATTTACTGTCTCTAGAAGACAAGTGCGAACAATTCCTAAGTTATAAATATAAATATTCTTATGATTAACTAATTAACTAACAAATTAAAGAAGTGAATTAAAAACTAAAGATATTGGGGGTTGGAGAAAAGATTAAGGAGGTTAGAGTTATAATTTTTTCAATTGTCGGAATCCTTTTTCTATAGTATCGCCTAAGTATTCTCTACCAATCATGAGTACTTTGGGTGTCGTAGCTCTCTCTCGAGCAACTACCACAATTTACTAGACGTATTCTCACGAACTATGCTAGCTCGCACTAATTCACCGCTCACTACGATCGCACCAAGACTTCCTCTAATCCCGCCTTTAAACCCTCTGTATTGAACTCTCACATATGTTAGGAGTGATGTTGTTCAACAACTACCTAAATGTGTACCCTCTCTCGAGCAATACATACTAAATAGGCACAGTCAATTGATGGTCATTCAATCAACAACAATAAACACATAGTTGAACAAATAGAGAAATCCAACGGCTCAATTATATAAAAATGTAATAAGAATTCATCCTACAAAAGGTTCCATCAAAACCCTAGATAACAAATTAGCTATTCATAATAGTATGCAAAACTACAATATGTGACGACAGTGTTGAGTCATACTCACTGTCTTCCATATCTTATTTTCCATAATTTTTATTATATAATTTTTATTTTTATTTTTTCTATAAAATAAGCACTACATAATTAAGTAGACACTTGCTTTAATATATTACTGTTTTCTATGTGCTAGTGATGGACATCATTGATGTATGTTGTCCCCATTAACCAATAAAATTCCACCCGAAAGAAAAGTTAGACTAATTTATTTGGGGATTAGGTTGCTCCAATATTTTATTATATATTGACACATTATGTAGACAAAAGAAAAACAAAGAGAGCCTCCACTGATGTTCTTTCATCATTTTGATTGATTTTTTTTTTAAATGGTGTCGTTACACTTCAATTCCCAAACCCTTCTCTGCCTATTTCATAAAACCTTCACTGTCTCTCTCTCCCTTCCTTTCTCTCTATCTGTCTTCTGAACCTTTTAGTTCAATTTCTCCTGCCATTAGCCAATATTGTTTCGTGTTCATTGTCGCTTCTCTCGCCGTCAACTATCATCGTCAGTAGAGCAGGACAACTTGCTGGGTCGGATATTCATGGTTTCCGCACTCTGCAAGATTTGACGCCTTCGGACACAAAGTTTCAAGGCGAAGGTTTGATGGAATCTTGAATTTTGTTGCAAAGTGAGGTAAGTATCCGGTTTAACTTTAGCTTGAGGGATTAGGAGTTGTGTCCTATTTGTCAATTACTTCGTGTTGAATACGACGTATAGGTATGGTGACGAGTATCTATACGTTGGTGTCGAGCATAACCGTGAGTGTTTATCGCTCTTCGAATTTTTACTATAACTTATATAAACCGGAAGTTTTTTTTTTCATTTTTTTTTTATTACTAAAAGTGTATTTCTATATTTTATTTGTTTCACGTGCTAGGTGTTTGTTAAATGTTCGGATTCGATTAATTTAGTAACTTACCTTTTTAGTTATGGAGTGTTAATTATTTTATACTTTCTTTGTGATAAATAAGTGAAAATTTGATCCTTTTGTTAATGGAAAGTATCAATGTTTTTTTTTGTTTTTTTCTGCTCTAATTGATAATTTGACGTAGTGTAGTCATATGTAATAAACATTTGATAATCTATGAAGTAGCATTAGAATGATGTACTCAGGAATCAGGATCATGCTACTTAACCTCTGATTCCTTTCTATTATTTTAGCCTTTTACTCTTTTATAGTGATATTTTTTTTAAGTAGTTAGCAGTTGGTTTCCATTTTATTTTTTTTAACTTATAGGTAGAGGAAGAAATTAATGGAGTGGAACTTAGTTGGACTCAAATATTATGAGTACATGAGCAGGTAATAACTGAGGGACTTGTAGAATTAATTGAACACTTAAAAATTTAAGTTGCTGCTTTGTCTTATTGATAGGAATAGTAATTCTAGTGTAAGAAGTAAATTGATTAATTCATTGTTTTAAGTAGTAAACTGACTAATTCATTGTATTCTCTTTGTGTTGGCTACGAAATTTGTTAGTAAAATATTTAATTATAATTTTTATGTTGGATATTTAAACAGTTTGTTTTATTATCGATTTGAAATAATTTTGTTGATGTAAAATTTCTTGAATATTAACTTAGTTAACATGAGATATAATGAAATGGGAGCGGGTGGCACGCCTGCCACGAGATATAAAGAAATGGGAACGGGTGGTACGCCTACCACGAGATATAATGAAATGGGAGCGAGTGGCACGCCTGCCACAAGATATAAAGAAATGGGAACGGGTGGTACGCCTACCACGAGGTATAATAAAATGGGAGCGGGTGGTACGCCTACCACAAGATATAATGAAATGGGATCGGGTTGCACGCCTGCAACAAGACGAATTGAAAGTGAAAGTTGCTTGTATTTCCCTTTATTTGTACTAGGACTTAATTTGTAAGTTTCCTTAATACTCATTATTGATCTGTTTGTTTTTATCTGTTATTCAAAGCATGTTTCCCTTAACCAGCTTTAATTATTTATTTATTTTCTATCGTTTAGTTGTAGATGTATAGATATATAATGTACAGGCCTATTTGGAATCTAGTCCTAACCTCGTCACTACCTCGTCGAGGTTAGGCCAGGAACTTACCAGCACATGGGGTCGGTTGTGCTGATACTATACTTTGCACTCTTTTGTGCAGATCCTCGCGCTACAGATTTTCGATCGCAGTGAGCTATCAACTTCTTGCTGATCAGGTGACCCGAGGTAGTCCTGCAGGCGTCCGCAGACCTTGGCGTCTCCTGTTATCTATTTTACCTGTTTCTTCTGTTTTGTTCCAGAGACAGTATTTTGTTATTTCTTTCAGGCCCTTATTTGTAGTACTCTTAGACAGTCTGAGAAGCTGTGACACTAAAGCTTGGGTAGTTTCATTATTAAGATTTTAATAGCGATATTTTAAGTCTTAAATATTATTATTCCGCACATTAAGTTATAATGTTATTTAGTTGTAATAAATTTAAAAATAGAAATAAGGCAAATAATTTGGTTAATTGGCTTGCCTAGCTACCAGTAGTAGGCGCCATCACGGCTCCCGAGGGTGGGAAAATAGGGTCGTGACATTGTGTTTGTAAAGTAGCTTGAGGAGCTGAACTTCCACCATGAGTAGGCACCAATGCCTTTAACACATTCAATAACCTTGCCACTGCATCTACAGGCAAGGCAACAGTAGGTACAACAATTGGCACTGGTGGTGGAGCATTGTGAACTCCTTGCTTTTGCACTTGATCTGGCATAGCAGCTTGGGTTTGACCCATGTTCCCAACTTGAGGTTGAGGAGCAGTCTGTCTTCTAGTTTGATGAACCCCAACTTGACCGCCACCCCGGGTAGCACCACGTCCAGCACCACGTCCAGCAGATGAGGGTGTGCGTGTCTTAGCCATCTGCGAAAAAAATATTCCAAAGTCAATCTTAACGCACGATCAAAGAATGAAAGAAGGGAAAACATTCCTAAATGTTTAGTAGCCTCGAGATCATAAGTATGGGCACCTACATACCCATGAACAAGACTCTACTAAACATGCTCCATGACTCGGGACTTAAAGCCTAAGCTCTGATACCAACTTTGTCACGACCCAATTTAGGATTGTGACCGGCACTTAGGAGCAAGTGCTCCCAAGTAAGCCTCATCAGAAATTTTACAGAAAATCGGACAGAGTTTTCCCTGCTTTTTGGACCATCCCAAAAACTTTCCTGTCTCAAATCAACAACCAAACATCATAATATTATACCAAATAATTGACAACTTGTCAATTAACCAATATAAGTCTCCACCATAACTAAACTACCAACTAACCACTAGAAATACTAATTTATCTCCGACTTTGATAAATGAGAATGATACTCAACATAAGACTATAATAACGAAAGAATACGCATGATACTAAAATAATGACTATGGAGCGACTCTAAGAGTTCAATGAAAAGATCATAACAATAAGAAAAATCTCTGCCCACGCAAACAAGTGTGAGGCTCACCGAGAAATATCAACCTGTGCGCTCTAATTAACGAGATCCTCGCCTGCGTCAACTACTGTCTCTGTAAAAAAAATTAGCGGGGAATGAGTCGCTAGCTCAGTGAGTAATAACATTTAACCACAACCGTTTTTATTTGGGGACAAGTCAGAAACATGATAGTATCTCAAAGAGAAAATAACATAAAAATGCCCTTTTAGAAACAATAAATAATTTTCGGTCTCATCATGCTTTTCTTGTAGTAAAATATAATTAACAATTTAGTAATAAGCTCGGTAACCACTGTATAATATCAGTATTCATATTTTGTGAGGTTTCAATGAACGAATCATGTAATCGGTATAACTTGTGGACTTCTTTACCAGAAGTCATATATAACGGTAGTCCCTACTCGAGGGAAATCGGTAACGGTATGCTAGTTCTACCTTCCCACTAGCGAGGGCTATAACGGTAATCAATAATTACAAGGTGCACCAGTTCTAACGAACCCGCTGTTAGCTATGGGATCCTTCAATGTCTACTCTCATTTATACTTGTCTCTGTAATCCGTATATACTCATAGAAACTATTTTAAAAGAATGTAGGGAATTTCATTTCTTATCAAAATCATATAATTTTCCTTTTGATAACAGTAAATTCAAGTAACGGTAAAACAGATCTAGTGACAACGAAAATATTTAAAATCACGTTACTCATCTCAAATAACTATTTTGGTTTCATATCGAGTAAAAGACTTGTCCCACATGCAACTCACAATAATCGGTAACATATTCATATTAAAAATCATGAGTAAATCATGCAAGTTATGAAAACACAAATTATATTAAGATTACTACTCACAGTACTCATGCAGGAATACCAAACGCGTCACCTTGTGCACTTCGTCCCACTTCTTCAACTACCTACTTGTAATAAAATCAATCTATGTATTAACTTCGTGAAGTACCAAAATAATTGGTCCATCCTTGTCACCTTTAATTAATTTCCCTATTTTCATTCCTCTTAAATATGACCATTGATTTTCTGCTAAGTAATTTATTAGTACATAAATGAATGGAAACTATAGTTCTCTATTTTTCTTATATTTTTTTATTTGAATCTTTTTGTCATATAGTACTTTACAAGTATTTATAACATGTACGTTAGAGTTCTTGGTATAAACTAATAGAATATATTCTTTTTCAGTCTTCATAGGGAATCCATGATTGTGCTAAATAAAAAGAATACCTTAAGTTTCTTGTTTCTTTTCATTACAGTGATATACCAAACTAAATCTTAATATAGTAATTTATCTCAAATCTGATAAAGATTAATATATATACCCATTTAAATAAAAATAATACTACTAAACTGTTTTTTTTTTCTTTACATATGATTCTTTTCTACTCTAAGCAATGAGCCAAAACCAGAAAAAGACATTAATTTTCCATAATAATTCTCATAGCTATGCAATCTTTAAATTTTTTTTTCTTTTCTGACTTAATAAGATTGCATAGACAAAAGAATCAACTCAAAGAAAATTGTAGAAAGGAAGTGAAACTTTTAACCAGAGAAGAGGATGTGCTAGAAGGATTATGAACAAGCACCAAGAGTTAAACCTTCTTCTTCTTCTATGTTCTTGTAAATCTTTTTTTTATATTTATTTATTAGGATTTCACCAAATTCCCTTTTTCCTATTTGCTGCTGCCTGACCCTTCCCCTTTGTCTCGTTTCTTCTTATTCCTTTTTACCAGATTCTCATATGGTGGGCTTCGACCCTTTTTAGTGCACCTTTTCTTGTTTTCTTTTTTTATTTTTTTTAAAATCCTACTAGGCGAAGGATGCAAATCTCCTTTTTGGTTTACAATTACGCCACTTCTGTTAACTATGGCCTAACTAGCTCTGTTTTTTTTTTTTTTTTAAGTTGGCTAGGTTTTCTTCTTTTTGTTTTATTTTATTTTATTAGTTTAATTTGTTCCTTTATTTTTTTCTTTTTGTTTTGGACTTAGATTATTTTTTAAATGTCCAATATATATCCTCACTTAAAATATTGGGGTATTACACGCTATCACATAATAGTTATTCCGTTCTATCTTAGGAGGAATTAATCCATAATCTTGGGCAACAGTGCTGGGATTCAATTCCTTGAGGACACACAAGCAACTTGAGGGTTCGAAATTATTTTATATTTTATTTATTGAACTAATATTTTTTCTTCTCTGATTTTCTGATTTGAACAGAGATTACTAACATTTTGCACATTATCCAACAAAATGACTCCTACATGAAAATCACTAAAATTTGACATAAATGACTCTTAAGTTTGAAAGCAGATCTAAATTTGTTCTGATTCACACAATCAATACATAAAATTATATTTATTAAAAAAAATTGTAACCTAAAGTAAAAAAATTTGGTCTCCAGGACCTTATAGAATGAGAAAAATGGGGAAGTATGCAATGACAAGTTTTAAAATAGAGAAGTTCACCTCATAAATTGCATAACAACAGTAATAAGTATATTTGACTGACACTACAAGAGATTTTTTTTTTCCTTATCTTAAAGTGAATTATGCTAACAAAATTAGACCTTAATGTGAATGTCCTAAAAAAGATTAAATTGACTTGTCTTTCACAAAATTTTAAGCACACAATTAGGGCAGTTCAAGATAATCATAACCCATAACCCAATACCAAAATTAGTTTATTGGCTTATCGATAAACTTGGAGTATGGTTGTGCTTCATCACTTAAAGAGGTCTCTCTTCCTTTAATTTACCTTGAAAACCATTCAATTTCATTTCTTTTCTTTTTTGGCAATAAACTGCGAATGATTACAACCTTTTAATTTTCACCACCGTTAATTTACCTTACTGGAAAGAAATGTCTATCTTCGATTTGGTGTTCTTAATAAAGTTGTGTTGGAGTTTCCTGCAGTATTTTGGGATGATTCTATTGCTTACTTTGGTTCGACTGCAGAAATAATCTTACATTTTAGATTATAGTTGAAATGTTGGATATTTCATTTATAATGAACTTGGATCAGTTCATAATAGACTAAGGTTATTCAAGGTAAAAGTGCAGTAACATTTTTATTTTAGGCGTCGTTTCTAGCTTAATATACCTTATTGATTTAATTGATAAATCAATTGATAATTGCTAATTTGCTATCGATCCAACCTATATTTTATTAGTTGGCTAAAGGCTTAGTATATTTAAATATCGATAAATTTATATGGGACAAAATCTATCCTAGAATATTTAGGGTAATATAACATTAAGGGAAGAGTCAGCCGAGGTTAGTCAGGGAGCAGCAAGATTCGTGATCGAGATGTCAATAATGATCGAGGCCGATCACCGCTAACAGAGCAGTAACGGTTAATTTTTGAAATAGGATTTTAAAAAGAATATTCTATGCAATTGTACCATTAGTGTTGGATAGAGATATGTCTCAAATAAATAAGATAGGAGAGAGGAAAAAAAGGCACGTAATATTCACTTGATAAGAACACTTTTTCAAATGAAGATTCTTTCTCTTGTAAAGATACAAAGATTACTTTTTATCAATATTCTTGTCCATATTATTCCACACCTTTCCACCAGATCCGAGAATAGCTCGAACAAACATAGGATTTATCTGTCATTCATCATTGTCAGGAGAAAAATTCGTCCAATCTATCATTTATTGGATGAATCATTTTCTTTATTTACTTAAATGTCATTTATTGTTATTTATTGTTAGTCACACCTCTATTATTGCGCATTCTTTATGAATGTTTTGTGCCTATCATTGTCAACATTTCATTGGATCTGTCCCATCACACGTTTCTATAATTCGCATCTATAATTAATATCTTTAACTAGATTTAACCAATTATTATATAAAAATAATAATTTAATTAGAATCATATTTTTTGATCAAACAAAATCGAACACGTTAAATAATATCCAATAGATCTACCCGATAAGCAGCCTTGACGAAATACCGATAATACATCTTAACTTTTCACAGAGGACTGTAATAACCAATTTCCAGAAATTAAGGGGGTTAAGCGCAACACAAATAAACCTCAGGTGGTCTAAGTGAAAATTACTTTCGGAGCCGGCCCAATCTCAATTTAGGGTTCTGTAAAACCCTAGAAGCCGCTACTCTCTTTGTCCTATATAAACAACACACAAATCTTCAACAAATTCTCACAATTGTTTCGTCATTGTCCCATCTTCTCCCTCATCTCTTCAACAGGAGCCGCCGCAATCTCAATTATCAATTTTTGTTAATGATTTCTGTTTATGTGTTTGTGAAAATGCGTCGATTTACTGATTACCAGCGATGTCTATTTTAAAATGGCCGTTGTGTATGAGCCGACGCTATATGTATATTTCCGTTTCTGCCTCAGAAAATTTTCCATTGGCTCTTTAAAGAGCTGCTTGAATCAGATCTGGAGATATTTTAGTATCAATCAACAATTCTATTTCTCTTTTTTTGTTTCTTATTTTTTCAAAATGAAGTAAAGGAGATGGAAGTGATGATTATTTCCCCAGATGATCGAAGCTGAAATTACTGAGCGCTTTTTTAATGTATTTTCTTCCTTCGGGAAGGAAATCCAAGCCAGATATTCTGATCCATCTCCTTTCATTGCATATTTTTCTTAAATTTTTAAAAATAGTATTGTGAGTAAAATTGATAATTTAAAATTAATTTTTTAAAGTTGAAAATTATTCTTTTTGAAAAAAAAGTAAAAGGATAGAGTTTCTGGTGTGAACTTAACAATGTTTATTGATTTTGGTTGGAATTTTTTTAATGGATGTGATGATTATTTCCCCAGATGATCGAAACTGAAATTACTGAGCGCTTTTTAATGTATTTTCTTCCTTCGGGTGGAAAATCCAAGCCAGATATTCTGATCCATAGTCTTCCATTACATTTTTTATTATTATTTTTTTGAATATAGGAGTCATTTAAAAAATTGAAAATTTGGTGGTTAAGTTGATAGTTTAAGTTGTTAATAAAATTTTATTGAATGTGTACATGGATGTGATGATTATTTCCCCAGATGATCGAAGCTGAAATTACTGAGCGCTATTTATGTATTTTCTTCCTTCTGGGAGAATATCCAAGCCAGATATTCTGATCCATATATTTCGTTCTGTTTATTTTTGTTTTTGAATATTCACAGGAAAATTTTGATTTGGAATTTTATTGAATTTAAAAAACGAATTGAGAATCTTTGGTTAGGCTTATTTTATTAGATAGAATTATCTGTTGCAACGTGTTTTAATGTCATTAAAAACATAAAACATAAATTTTAGCATGGGATTAAAATAGAAAATTTATAAATATTAAAATTTCGAACCTACAAGCTCATTATCCAACCTCAAATCACTATCTGTACATTTATTTTGATAGTCGTAACTTCATTTACGAGTTTGCTAATTAAGGAAAAATTGAATAATGTAGTTACGAAGCAAAACATGAACATCAATTGCCTTTTTTTTTTTTTTTGATAATGTCCATTGCTTTAAGAATGATGCACGATCGCGATGATTTCACATTTAATACGAATAGTAACTTATTTGAAATACAATATTATTATTCTATATTTATTTTACGAATGTAATTATTTTAATCAGTCAATTAAATATTTAACTTGTCCTAACTAATTCGGCACATTGGATAAACAGGGAGCTACCCGTGAAAGTTCAGTTAAAGGCCCATATTGATAGGCTGATCGAATGGGCTACTCGGAGTTTGATCCATGCCTTTTAATTTTATCTTGGTGATTTGAATGAATGATAGTCCTTAAATAATAGTTTTAGTTTTGAATGTCTTTTAAAATAGCAGTCGGAGTTAAATATGTGTGTAAATTTTTATTTCAGACTTATTTGTCTTAAGGGAATGAAAATGTTTGTTGCATTGTAGATTTTGGCTTTACATGTGAAGTACAATTTTTCACTTTAGATTTATTGGTTTTAAGTGCATCTGAAGTGTAATTTTTCACTTTAGATTTATTAGCCTTAAGTGCATGAAATTATTGGTTGTACTTTAGATTTATTTGGCTTTAAGTGTATTGTGTAATTTTTTCATTCTAGACTAATTTTTTTTAACTTCAAATCTGATAAGTTTGAAGTTGATTGTATAATAAATACGCTTATAAACTTTTTTACAAAATGGGTATAGATTCTATTGTAACTTCAAAACATAGATGCAAAAGCCCCCAATTCAAATGTGTATGAACACCAAAGAATATAAAAGCTTCGGATATTAAAAATAGTAACCTACTAAGATAGATTGTGCCATCTGATTTGTTTAACTAAATTAAGTTGTAAATCCACTTCGTTTAATTAAACATAAGCTTAAAAAGCATATTGGAGCAAGTTTGCTATCACGATTATAAATTAGCATAGTCGTGATGGCATCTAATCTATTCTATTGGGTAAGGTAAATAATAGTCAACACAATTTTAATGAAATTAATAAGAAATTTTCAAGTGAAATTAACTGAATTTACATACAATAACCTAAAGTTATGTAGTACAAGTCATGAATTTCTAAAACTTGAAATTATAAAGTCAGCACGAGATAAATACATCATCTGTTCGAAATATATATATATAAATACATCTAACGTACGTATATATATCACTGTGCCTGCGTTCACTGCTGGCATGTCATACTCCGGAGGGACAGATCCTGGCTCAAGTGCTAATCAAAATCACATAGCCCAATATCAATATAACCGTTGCGGCGTATAACCCGATCCAACATAACTCACGACATGGCTCTATGGCCCATATCAGTCATCAACCCGCTCAAGTCTCCATATGCTAATATCTCACAGAACATAATGCAATCATATAACATAGAGTATCATAATGTGCCATAAATACAGCTCAAACTTGTGTCACGTACAAGAACACCAATAACAAGTGAAACGACGTATCAAAAGTGCATTGAGACAAGGATATAACATGCAAATATCGCCATCATGACTATGGCTAAGGCAAATAGCTCAACATGGCAAGGATAGCCCTATCATGTCTCAAACAATTAAGGAGATAGTCTAAACATGAATTTTTAGCATGAATGATAACTCACATAGTCATACAAATGGAGGAAACATGATATTTAAAGAAGCATGATAGACAAACAAGGCATGTAATAATCTAAGAACTACCGGATCATGAATACCCCGGTGCACGCATATACGCCACTCACCTAGCACGTACGTCACCCCCAACAAATCTCGAATATCATACCCTCAAGTTTAGATAATTACCCTCAAGTCCAAGTTTAGATATGTTACTTACCTCGAACAAGCCAAATCAAATATCAAGCAAGCCAAACAATACTCTAAAAATGCCATCCCGCGAGAATCAACCTCCGAACAGCTTGAAACAAGCCAAAAGCAACTCAAAAATTGTCAAATAATACCAGAGGAAACAAACTCAAGCCGTAAAGGTCGAATCTTTAATCAAATACTCAAAGTCAACCAAAAAGCCAACTCGGGCTCGTACCTTGTAACCCAACAAAATTCACAAATTTCGATAACACATTCGAATACGAGTCCAACCATACTAATTTTACTCAGATCCGATTCTGAATCGATGTTCAAATCTCAAATATTTACTTTAGAAAAGTTTGACAAAACCCCAATTTCTCTTCTAGATTCATCAAATTAAATGCCAAATCGAAGATGGAATCATGAAAAATAATAAAATTCAAGTAAAAAATACTTATCTCAATCTATGTAGTGAAAATTCTGTCCAAAATCGCTCAAATCTAAGTTCTATAACACAGAATGTGATAAAATGAGCCCAAGGTCCGAAATAGAGTACTTATATGTGCTGCCCTGTGGTACCCTACGCGGTTGCAGTTGTACCCTCGTAATCGCAATGCACAAAATCACACTACCACAAGTTACACTACACATTCACGACATTTCCCTCATGAACGTGATGAACACACCTGCCAGACCTTCACGAACGCGGACACACCAGCGCGAACGCAAAGAAGAACCCATCACGACATGCCTAGCCTAGCTCAACACTACGCGAATGCGTAGTCCCTAACGCCAACGCAAAAGCTCAAAGCCTCAACCATCGCGAAAGCAATCCCTATAGCGCGAACCCGAAGAAGAACAGCTCCTAACACTACGCGATCGCTGCTTCATCCTTGCGATCGCGAAGAAGACTTGAAGCACCAGAACTAACAAAAAACCAGCAATGCCTAAATAGTCCAAAACGCGTCGAAAACTCACCCGAGCCGCTCGAGATCCCGTCCGAACATGCCAACAAGTCCCAAAACATATTACGTACCTGCTCTAGGCCTCAAATCGCACATAATAACATCAAAATCATGAATCGTACCTTAAATCAAACTTAATGAACTTTTGAACTTTCAATTTTCAAAACTTATGCCGAACCACATCAAATCAACTCGAATGACCTTAAATTTTACATACAAGTTTCAAATAATATAACGAACCTATTACAACTCTCGGAACAACAATCCGAACCCGATATCATCAAAGTCAAGTCCCAATCAAACTTATGAACATACCAAACCTTCAAATTGTCAACTTTCACCAAATAATGCAAAAACCTTCTAGAAACATCAAAATACAAATCTAAGCATACTCCCTAGTCTAAAATCACCAACCGGACCTAACGGAACTATAAAAATCATGATCCGAGATCAAATATACAAAAGTCAAACTTGAAATCATTCTTCCAAATCAATTTTGAACAACTCGAAGACCAAAATCGATCATATATACAAGTCATAATACATCATATGAAGCTACTCAAGCTCAAACCACCGAACAAAATGCCAATGCTCAAAACGACCGATCGGGTCGTTACATTTGCATTGCGGCTTATTCAAAATTTTAAAACAGTACGTAGTTGCGAATTACATATTGAAACAATAGGTTTCTTGTGATATTGGTGCAAACTAGACATTACTCCATATCTTTTATTTTATGACGTTATCAACTAAAAATATAATTAAAGAAATAAATGTTTTTGACTTAGGCCCAAATCATCAAGATAATAGTTGTTTTGTCGAAAAATACACACTCTGATCAAACTGTAACCAAATTGGAGAAAAGGTCAAATTTACCTTTTTACTATTAAAAATTATCTATTTTGAACTTCAGTTATACTCTGGGGACATATGTACCCCTACTATAAGCAAAGTATTTTAATATACCCCCACTTTTAATAACAGTCCAACATGGCTAGGATTCAGCTACTAAAAACCTATGTGGCCTGATAATTGAGTGAGGTGCACACTATGTGGCATGCCATCTCACCACACTAACCCTATTTTACCCCCTCTGATGCAAGTGCAAGAATGCAGAGGAAATGGAATGATATGCAGAGGAAATAGAATGAGGCAACAGCTGGCATCGAGTTAGTTACATGTGCCAGAAAGTTAGTTACAAAGCTAGTTAGAAGTTAGTTGAAGCAGTTAGTTGAGAAATACACTGTAGTGTGAAGAGCAGTAGCTCATTTCTTTTCATAGCTGTGATATAAATACAAAACTACATTGTAATTAGATTCATTCATGAATAAAGATCACTCAATTCTCTCTTTCTAAATCTTTTCTCAGCTAATTCTCTCGGAATTTCCCTGAGCTAACTATCATCTTCTTTGAGCTTAGCTCCTGCATTAGTAAATTCCATTGCGATTCCAACTGATTGCAACAATTGGTATCAGAGCTTACAATTCTCGGCATAATCAAAGATGACTCGCAGTAAAAATCAAGACAAATCACTGATGAAATAGAGGAAAAACTATCGGAGATCCAAAATTAGTTACAAAAGGTAATGGATGGCATGATGAGCATGAGTGAAAGAATTCACAAGCAGACAGGGAATTGTTAGGGCTTAAGGAAGCGTTTGGGCTTATAACATAGAGAGGCAAGGAAGAAATTGTAGCTGAATCCTCAATCAACAGAGGAGAACCAGTGGAGATGAGGAACAAGGAGTTTCAAAGTGGGTTTGCTCATCAGGGACATGGCAATTCCTTGAATCGATTCTCAAAACTAAATTTTCCTCGATTCTCTGGTGTAGAATTGCGTACATGGTTGTATAAGGTCGATCAATTCATATGGATGGTGATTCCATTGTTTGGCATAGATCTTATGTAAAGGCACAAAAATCTCCATTTCATCTATCATGGACTGAGTATGTGCTAGCTTTAAACGAAAGGTTTGGTGATAGTTTTGAAGATCCCATGGAAGCCTTAAAGAATCCGAGTCAAACTGCTGGGGTTAGGGAGTACTAGGCAGAATTTGACAGATTATTAACTGGAGTTAATCTAACAATTGAGAATGTTGTCAGTTGTTTTTAGGCGATTTAGAACCAGAATTGAATAAAGCTGTACGAATACAAACACCAAGAACTTTAATGCAAGCTCATAAAATTGCTAGACTACAGGAAGAAGTCTTTGATGCCCAAGCTAAAACATGGGGTTTGAAACCTATTTCCAGAAATTTTCATCCTAATTCTAATCCTATTTTACCTATCCCTATTTTCTTCAAACCACAGAATCACCAAAAACTTGCTGTACCAAACTCCACTTATCAAAGAAACGCTGATGCCAACCCAAACAAACCTAACATACTAGGCAGGAGGTTAACTGCTGTTGAGATAGATGAAAAAAGAGCCAAAGACTTGTGCTTCTTCTGTGATGAAAAATATGAAATAGGGCACAAATGTAAGTCCAGGAAACAACTGTTTATGGTGGAGGTAGTAAATGAGGAAATAACCACAACAATAAGGTAGAAGAGGATGTTTTAATTCAAGAAGTTGTAAAAGCTAGCAATGAGTTCATGACTATATCTCTACAAGCCTTTACTGGGGTGTCTGGTTATCGGACAATCAGAGTCACCGGCTACCATGAGAAGAGTCCCTTACAAGTTCTGATTGATACAGGGAGTACTCATAATTTCATTGATCAAGAAGTTGCTAAGAAATTAGGGTGTCAATCTAGTTCTATAATGGAGCAATCCACCAGTGTGGCTGATGGTTGGAAGGTGCAGACTGCTGCAGTGTGCAGGAACTTGCCATGGTTGCTACAAGGAACAACATTCTCTTCAGACTTCCTACTGTTACCTTTAAGTAATGTGGACATAGTACTGGGGGTGCAATGGGTTAGTACTTTGTGAAGGATCTTGTTTGACTTTAGGAATAGAACTATTGAATTTATGCATCAAGGCAAGAAACATGTGCTAAGAGGTGCTAATAGTCAACTGAAATCAACTAATGCTACCTCCTTACCCAAACTGAGTGACTCAAAAGCTCAGTTCTTTATGATGTCACTAATGGATAGGGATGCAGAAGGGGAGAAATGCCACAACATCCAAGCTACACAGGAAGCTGAACTCTCACCAGCTTTAGCTGCTCGTACCTTTGAAGTACCAACTACCTTACCTCCTCATAGGGTCTCTTTTGATCACAGAATTCCCTTGATAGAATCTGCAAACCCTATGAACAAGAGACCATATTGGTATCCAAGAGTTAAAAAGGATATCATTGAGAAGTTGGTTCAAGAAATGATGGATCAAGGAGTGATTCAGCATAGTATAGTCCTTATGCCTCACATGTTGTACTAGTAGGGAAAAATGATGGCAATTGAATATGTATTGACTATAGGGAACTGAACCATGTGACAGTCAAAGACAAATTCCCTATACCCATCATTGAAGAATTGATTGATGAATTAGGAGGTGCAGCTGTATTCTCTAAGATAGACCTGAGAGCAGGTTATTAACAGTTGAGAATGGCAAAGAAGGATACTCACAAGACAACTTTCAAGACTCATGAAGGTCATTATGAGTTTCTAGTTATGCCTTTTGGTCTAACTAATGCTCCTTCTTCATTTTAGAGTCTTATGAATTCTGTTTTCAAACCTTTGTTGAGGAAGTCAAGCCTAGTGTTTTTTGATGATATCTTAATCTATAGTAGAAGTATATTTGCTCATGTTGAGCATGTGAAGGCTGTGTTTGAACTGATGCAACAGTATCAGCTGTATGCTAAGATGGCCAAGTGTGTTTTTGGTGTACCCAATATAGAATACTTAGGCCATTTCATCAATGCTGCTGGAGTTTCAACTGAACCTAAAAAGATAGTGGTTGTGCAGAGTCTGTCCCATGTAATATCAAACAGCTGAGAGGATGTTTAGGTCTTGATGAATATTATGGGAGATTCATCAAAGGTTTTGGAGCTATATGCAGATCACTACATGATCAACTTAATAAGGAAGGATTTTCTTGGATTGAGGAGTGTACTGAAGCTTTCAACAAGCTGAAACAAGCACTAGTTTTTGCACCTGTCTTGGCAATGCCTAACTATTCAAAGCCATTTATTCTAGAGACTGATGCTAGTGGGAAGGGAATTGGGGCATTCCTGATGCAACAAGGGCACCCTATAGCCTACATAAGTAAGTCCTTGGCCCCAAGACTCAAGCTATGGCAGTATATGATAAGGAGCTTCTAACACTCATATTATCAGTCACCAAATGGTCTCATTACTTGTTGGGCAAACCTTTCATTATGAAAACAGATCAAAAAGCCCTGAAGCATTTATTAGAACAGAGTATCCACACTTGGTATTTCAAAACTCATGGCCTTTGATTTCTCCAATGAATATAAGAACGGAGTAGAATACAAGGCTGCAGATGCCTTATCTAGGAAGCCTGCTGCTGAGTTGTTAGCTATGTCCCTGATAACTCCTAATGATTCTTTGTTCATTCAGATTCAGAACACTTGGTTCATTGATACAACATTACAAATGGTGATTATTAAACTCCAGACACAACCTTACAAGTCCTATACTTAGTGCAACAATCAGTTGAGGTGGAAGGATAGACTGGTGATAGAAGACTATGCAATTGAGGAATACCATTATTGAACTGTGGCATGAAACTCCTCAAGGAGGACACTCTGGTATGGATGTTACTCTTAAACGACTGCAATCCTTATTCTTTTGGAAAACTCTCAGCCAAGGCACCAGAACATACATCAATAAGTGTGATGTGTGTTAAAGGCACAAATATGATGCTGTTGCATCTCCTGATTTATTGCAACTCTTGCCAATTCCTGAAGGAGTTTGGACTGACATATGCTTGGATTTCATTGAGAGCTTACCCAATTCAAATGGCAAGGAAGTTATCTTGGTTGTAGTTGACAAACTGAGCAAGTATGGCCACTTCATGAATTTGTCTCATCCTTACATAGCTCAATCTGTAGCTCAATACTTCTTGGATAATGTTTTTAAACTTCATGGCATGCCTTTCACCTTTACTAGTGATAGAGATCCTGTTTTCCTTAGTAGTTTCTGGCAAGAACTCTTCACATTACAAGGTGTCCAGTTGCAAAGATCCACTGCTTACCATCCTCAAACGGATGGACAAACAGAGATCTTGAACAGAACCTTGGAGACCTACTTGAGGTGTTTTTGTTCTGACAAGCCTCAGAGTGGTCTTCTTATTTGTCTTTAGCCGAATGGTGGTATAATACTTCCTATCATACAACTTATCAGATGCACTCCCTATGAAGTCTTGTATGGTCAAAAGCCTCCCATTCACCTATCCTATCTTCCTGGTGAAGCCAATTATGAATGGTTGATAGGTCATTGGAGGCTAGAGAAGCAGTGATTCAGTTGCTGAAATTCCACATTGTAAGAGCTCAACAAAGAACGAAGGATATGGCCAACAAGCACATGATTGACAGATGTTTTGAGGTGGAAGATTGGGTTTACTTGAAGCTTCAGCCTGACAGTAAAATATCAGTTGCTATCAGACCTTTCCACAAACTAGCAGCCAAGTATTTTGGTCCTTATCTTATTGTCAAGAGGATTGGTGTTGTTGCCCATAGGTTACTCCTTCATGTTGATGTTTTGATTCACCCAACCCTTCATGTTTCACAACTAAAAAAGTGCCTTGAGGTTCCTACTACCATTAACCATCCACCAGTCATCCACCTTTCAAGCCCCTATTGCCCATTGCCTGAGTCTATTCTTGTGAGGAGGATGGTTAAGAAAGGCAATAAAGTTGGTTGTCAGGTGTTAGTAAAGTAGACAGGAATGGATGCTGCACAGGCTACTTGAGGGTTCTTGACTGAGTTACTACACAGGTTTCCTGCTTTCCATTCTTGAGGAAAAAGGATCATCTTTAAGCGAAGGGTATTGATTCAAGTGCAAGAATGCAGAGGAAATGGAATGATATGCAGAGGAAATAGAATGAGGCAGCAGTTGGCATCGAGTTAGTTACCCGTGTCAGAAAGTTAGTTACAAAGTTAGTTAGAAGTTAGTTGAGAACTGCACTGTAGCGTGAAGAGCAGTAACTCATTTCTTTCCATAGCTGTGATATAAATACAATACTAAATTGTAATTAGATTCATTCATGAATAAAGATCACTCAATTCTCTCTTCCTAAATCTTCTCTCAGCTAATTCTCTCGCAAATTCCTTGAGCTAGCTATTATCTACTTCGAGCTTAGCTCCTAGATTAGTAAATTTTGTCGCGATTCCAACTGATTGCAACATCCTCCCCCAATATATTCTCTTCCTTTTCATTTTTTCTTCTACCACCACTTAAAGCCACCACACCTCCATCAACACCGGCACCACCACAAATAGATAAGAGAAAAAAAAATGAAAGAAAATTGATGAAAAAATAGACAAAACACAAAGTAAATTTCAGTAATTATAGTTCTTCGATGAATACTGTCAAAGCCAACGAAATATGAGTAACGAAAAAGCAGGTAAAAAATGGGGGAAAGCTTTTTGAAGAAAAAAAAAGGAGAGGAGACTTGGGGTACTTTTTGTTTTTGTCCTAATTATTGGAGCTATTACCGCCACCTTGGCTGTAAGTTCTTACCATGGCACCTTTTTGTTTTTGATGCTTATTTGATCATTTGAATTTAGATATTGATTTAATTCAGTTGTTTCTGTAAAAGTTCTGTGCTTTAACGAGTAATCTTAAGATAACATAATAATTGGGCATTCATGGTGATGTCCGTTGCGGATGATAGAAAATAGGCATAAAAAGGCAGCGGAAGCAAACACCAAGATCATATTCTTACATGTAAACTAGACGAATATAATTAATTACGAGATTGTAACACTAACCTTTTGAAGCTGTTGCACAAATCTTCAATAACGTTCATGCTCTCCAGGTCTACGATCTTTTGCTGTGTATCCTGAAGCTCTATGAACGTAATACTTGAGTGGCAAGTATTTCGGCTCAAGAATAATACTCCTTAGGGTTGTAAAAATTCGGCCAAAAGAATAATCCCCTTAGGGTTTTATTGCTTTCTTTATATACCCACGTTTTTTACGTTAAACCTAGCCAAAAATGTGCAGGAGTCTACTACCCACCAAAAACGTGTAGCAGTCTCCTAACCCACCAAGAACACTATTTTTTCTTTTTAATTTTCTTGTTCTAGAATATTCAGGCACAGCAAGGACCACAGATTTAATAACGAGGCTTCCTATTGTGGTATTAATTCGGAATATGAATGAATTAATCCTACCACAATAAATTACAATTTATTCCACTAGAAAACTGTAATTGCACTCCTCTGTTTAATTTTGAAATCATTCATTAAAAACTTATTTAACTCCCCTTGTTAAGATTACAGACACCAATCAAATAAATTAAATTACTGACAATTTAATTCATCGACTAATTTAATCCTTTATACTTCCGCTTAACTTATTTCATGTGACGGATACAAAATTCACCTGCAGGGTTTTCACATGAAAACTTTCAAGCATCCATAAAGGGGTATCATCAATCTCAATGGTCAAGACACGGATTCTATCAATTAATTGTTATTTCACAAATGTACTTTGCCATTATCCAATTTACCAGGAATACATTAACTCGCAGTTGAGTCGTACCTTTTAATAAATCAAAATAATGAACGAAGCACATTGATCATAACAATCATATCAAGATTAAGAGTATAAGAATATTCAATGAGCTAGAGAGGTAGTTTTATATATTCAGCACAAAAACACTTACTTCTACTTGGTCCGTCCAATATACAAAAAATATACTAGCATAAGAAGTTGGAACTGAACCATTCCCACAATCTGTTAGAATATATGCGCAACGCTAGAGGGGGGGTGAATAGCGTTTTAAAGAACAATTGCAAATTTTCGCAATAAAGATATGTAATTGATAATGTAAGTGCGAAAATATGATTGCAATAAATAAATTGCGGAATGTAAAGAGAGAGCGTACACCCGATATATAGTGGTTCACTACAACTTGTAGCTAGTCCACTCCTCAAGATCACACTTGAGTATTTCACTATCTCTGTTAAGCTTACGGGTGCTTAACAAACCGTTACAACAATCACGAACACTTGAATCCCACAAGCTTCGTGAATCAACAAGGAAGACACTCTTCCTTACAACAACAAGGGACAACTTCCCTTAAGTGTTTGACAACACAAATTTCACTCAAAGTATAACTCTCACAAGAGTAGATGAAGTGAATAAAATTATAGCACTT
>MCJB01020825.1:0-26076 GCA_002018475.1 Nicotiana obtusifolia
TGTCATCGTCAGTTCTTGCCTCCTGATCATGAGTTTAGAAGGATGAAAAATGCATTCACAAAGAATAAAATTGAATGTGATTTTCCACCTCCGATACTTTCAGGAGAGAAAATTTGGGAGAGGGTCCAGAGCTTCAGTAACTCCACCTTATAGATTCCCAGGATACGGTGTTACTCATAATTGGACGAAAAGGAGCATATTTTGGGATCTGCCTTATTGGAAGGATATTCTTCTCTGTCACAACCTTGATGTCATGCACATTGAGAAGAACTATTTTGATAATCTGTTCAACACAGTGATGGATGTTAAAGGTAAGACCAAGGATAATGCAAGGGCTAGATTGGACTTGCAAGAATATTGCAGGCGGCCTGAACTACACTTGCAAACATTACAGAATGGTAAGGTGTTCAAACCCAAAGCAAGTTATACATTCACTTTGGATGAACGACGGCAAATTTGTGATTGGGTTACAAAACTGAAGATGCCTGAGGGTTATGCTTCGAATTTTGGGCACAAAGTTGATATGGAGGCGGGGAAGTTGAGTCATTTGAAAAGTCATGACTGTCATGTCTTCATGGAGACCTTACTGCCTATTGAACTTAGTGGTTTGCCTGAAAGAATCTGGAAACCCATCACAGAGATCAGTTTGTTCTTCAAAGACTTGTGTTCTTCCACGTTAAGGGAAGAAAACCTACTGCAGATGGACCAGAACATTCGTGTCACCTATTCTAAGCTGGAAAGGATATTTCCATGTGGGTTTTTTGATGTGATGGAACATCTTCCAATCCACCTTGTACACGAGGCACGACTTGAAGGGCCCGTTCAATGCAGATGGATGTATCCATTTGAGAGGTAATATTATATTTTTTACTCATAATTTTCTATTTTATTTTAATGTTCTTGGCTAACCTGAAATTATGATAGGACAATCGGCAAATGCAAACAATTCGTTAGGAAGAGGAATAGGGTTGAAGGATCTATATGCGAAGCGTATCTTGCAAAGGAGACTGCCCATTTTTGCTCTTACTATTTTGAGAGTAATGTGGCATGTGCTAGGAATAGGCCCAACAGGCACACAGTCGACCTTATGAATGATCCGTCATACCCGCCTATGTCCATATTCAATCAACCAGGCCGATGTTCTAAAGATGTTAGAAAGAGGAGTTTGAGCGATGTGGAGTTCAAGTCAGCTACACTTCACGTGTTGCTAAATTGTCCAGAAGTCGTACCATTTCTCAAGTAAGTATTGATTTAGTAGTTATCAAAATATAACAATTACTGTGACTGCATCTCAATGCAACTACTAAAAATGTTTGATGTGTCACAGTCACTTCGTCAGTCAATTTGGCCATGATGCTGTATATACGAGATTAATACTTGGTTCAAACAATTTGTAAGTTTCTCCTTAAAATATTCTAACACTACGTAAGTAAACAATGTTTGAAAGTTATGCTGACATATGATTTTTTTTTAACAATATGTAGGTAAATGATCCAAATAATGGTGTAAACCAATTTTTGAAAGATATATCTTGGGGACCTGGGGTTATGGTCAGAACAATGTCTAAGTACGTTGTGAATGGCTATAAGTTCCATACCGAGGATTGTTCAAAAAATAAAAATAGCAACAACAGTGGGGTGTGGGTTCAAGGTGCTGATGGCAACCAAGATGGAGATATTGATTACTATGGTGTGATCAAAGAAATAATTGAACTAGAATATACAGGTTGGCCATACAAGAAATTGATACTCTTTAGATGTAAGTGGTTTGACCCACACCCAACAAGAGGTACTAGAGTCCACAATCAGTACAACCTAATTGAGGTTAATCATAAGAGGGAGTATGATCGCTATGATCCTTTCATAATTGCACATAATATTAGGCAAGTGTATTATGCTCCTTATCCGTTGCGGCGGAATAAGTCTGATTGGTGGGTTGTTATCAAAACCAAGCCTGTGGGTAGGGTGGAAGTTGAAAATGTGTTAGATGTTGCATATCAAAACGATATCTCCACTGTTGACCAAATAGTGGACGAAGTTTTAGAAGATGATTTGGAACATCGTGAACACATACTGGAAGAAGTTGATATTTCTGAAGTAAGAATTACAGAATACGAGGAAGAAGTATCAACTGATGAAGCTCAAACTACCGAGGAAGAAGAATTCTCGGACGAGGAACTATACGACGATGAGCTTTAAACAGTTGGTTTCTTTAACAACTCTCGTTTATAGCTATATATTTTCTTTATATATTTCAATCTAAATATGTATTATATTATGCAGATGACAGGCAAAGGTCGAGGTAACGCTGATTCTAGTACTTCTCGGGGTCGAGAAAAGGGTAAGAAACAAAGGAGGAGGGTAGAAGATTACACTCCAATTAGTCCTGCCGTTCCAGAGTTGTAGATGCCTACGTATCTTCCTCCACCCCGGGGCTATTCTGAGCTGCCCCAACATCACCAGCCCTACACATTCGTGCAAACACCGGGTCTTCCATCACAGGGCCCTTGGATTGTACGTCCGACATACAGTCCACCTACCACACATCCACGTGGATCTCAGCCATCTTCATCGCATGGATCGCATCGGTCCATGTCACATCCACATGGAGCACATTCATCATCGCCGTAGCCACTAGGGTCACAGCCACTGGGGTTGCTGCCACTCGGGTCGCAGCCACTCGGGTCACAGCAATTAGTGACATGTCCCATTGCGGCACATACAGCTGCATCGCAGGGCTCGCAGCCATCTTCGTCGGGGAATCCATCTGTTACAGGCATTCGCCTGCGGGATCCTACCTCTGACCCCCCCACACCTTCCACACATGCCCCTACTGATGATGACGAGGAGGTGCATCGGGATGAGTATGGCAGGATCATTATCGTCCCTGCGGGTGACGGGTAAGAGTTATTAGTTATTTTTAACGTTTATTGTTTTCTACGATTTTACTAAGATATTAATGTTTCCTTTTTAAAAAAAAAAAGGTTTATCCCTAGTAATGTTACTACGAGGATAATCACCCTAGCAACTCGAAAGCTGTATGATGCCCCTTATACGACTTGGAGTGAATTTCCATTCTCGCTTAAGGAGGCAATTTTCAATGAATTTAAGGTATAAATGTTCTTTCAAGCAGTACAATTATTTATATTTATGATATTTCCATCTAAATATTATGATATAACATCTAAATACTTAACTTCTCAAATACAGAGCAAGTGTGTGTGGGAACACCGCTATAGTGCGGAGGTGGCTGCTAACTTCCATCTCAAGGCACGCAAGCGGTTGTCCCATTGCTTTTCCAATGCTAGAAGGACGAACACGAAGCCCTCCTGGTTGCAAGATGGTCTATGGACTGATCTGCAAAGGCAATGGGTAACCGCTGATTTCCTAAAGAAGAGCGAGCAAGAAAGAAAGCTCGTGCTTCGGAGACGGGAGGCTCTTTGCACACTGGAGGTGCGATCAGCCTCGGTTCAATAAAGAGGAAAATGGTACGTAATTGCTTAATTTAATTTTAATTTTCAACATCTAATCTGTTTATTAACTAAAATTTATGACTTTTCAGGAGAAGAAGTTAGGCCGTCCGATTAGGCAAGATGAGTTATTCAAGCAAACTCATACTGTCAAGAAGAAGAAAGATTCGGACAAAGAAAGGTGGGTCGAGGACCGAGCCTCGGCTGTACATGTAAGTTTTCAATTTTTATTAAGTACTTTGATTTAGTTTTATATAACTTTTGAATACTAATTTAATTTTTCTTATAGAGTCGCTTCACAGCTGAGTTGGAAGAGTTTGTACCCAGCCAGCCACAATCTTCATCGGGCGAACCAATCTAACCGTCGGACGAGGAAGCTGAGAGACTATGGACGCAGGCGGCTGGCGGTCCAAAAGGGGGGAAGGTATATGGGCTTCCCGCTAAGCAATTCCACCGCTATAGGTGTGGAATGCAAGGAATAGGCAATTCCGCGCAAGCGGAGTCGCTTGATGGGGAGAGCCTCTCCTCTGTGCGGGAGCATGTAGCAAAGCTCACAGCCGAGCTAGAAGCTGCCAAGGAAAGAGAGAAGGAGAGAGAAGAAAGAGAAAAGGTTAGAGATGCTCAGTATGCTGTCATACAAGAGCAAATCAAATCTCTCTTGGCTTCTGGCGCTAATTTTCCGATTCCCCGGTCACGTGAATCATCGCCGGATGATGCTCTTAATAATGACACTTCATCCGACGATGCCATGTAAATATTAGTAGACGTTCAATTGTATTAACAGTTTATATAATGTATATAAGTTCATTTGAACTTTATAGCTTGTTATTGTTTAATGTCGCTGTTTAATGATGTTGTTTATTGTTGTTGTTATTATCGTTGTTGTTTGTTGTCGTTGTTGTTGTTTTCGTAGCATAAAATACTTATTTTAGGAATTTGGTAAAACTGGCAGGTGGTGTAGCTGCCAAAACAGGCAGTTTCTGGAAAAATTGAACCAAAAATAGCGACCAACTTTGGTCTCCAGTTGGTCGCAATTTTGCTGAAAAAAAAATTGAATATGCAAATTAGCGACCAACATTGGTCGCTATATCACCAAATAGCGACCAAAGTTGGTCGCTAATCAAAAAATAAAAAATAAAAATCAGCAGTTAGCGACCAGCTTTGGTCGCTAACTGCTGATTTTTATTTTTTATTTTTTTGTTTAGCGACCAACTTTGGTCGCTATCGTAGAATTTTAAAAAAAATATAATTAATTTAGGGACTAGTTTTGGTCGCTATTGACCAGATTAAATTAATTTAAAATAAAAAATAGCGACCAACCTTAGTCGCTAATTTGCGACCAAAGTAGGTCACTATATGTTTTTCCGGAATGTTTGGTTCTTTTGTGTTTGAGACTAATGTTGGTCGCAAATTAGCGACCAACTTTGGTCGCTATTTGTTTGTGACCACCTAAATACTGACCAGGCCATTGTGGTCGCTTTTTGATCGCTTTTCTGCAAATATTGACCAACTTTGGTCGCTTTTTTCGGTCGCTTTTTACCTGATTTTTAGTAGTGGACAGCAAGTGAGAGCATATGAAGCTAGTCTAAGCTAGAGTTTAGACATAAATTTCATTGAATTTGAAAAAAGAGTTCTTGAAGTTGCGTTGAAAAATAATTTTGGATAGTTGAATTGTATTTGAACATGCATTTTAATTGAAGAAAAGTTTAAGTTTTATGAGTGGAAGAAAAATTTTCACTCAAAGACTGCCCTAAACATGTTTTTGGGAACTTGAAATTTTTTAAAAAAAATTTCCCAAAATCATATTTCATAAACAATAATGTTTTCAAATTTTTGTTGACACAAAAAATGCAAAAATTTATGATTAAATGTATAAGGGATTAACGTTTTTCAAAATTATGCATTTTGGGGGAGAATATTGGGTGGATGGGATATGTGAAGAAGATAATTCATAGAGAGAGTAGACGTTAGAAACCTCGACGTAAATGGGCACTCTCGATGACAAAATTAAACAATTTCAAACCATGAATATTTCTTAACTTGAACATCCATTGTTTGGTTTCTTCGAAGATTTAATGCCGAGATTTAAAGAAAAAAGTTAGATATGAAGTTTGAATATCTAAGCTGCATTTTAGCTTAAGTTGAGCTCCTCTTTACTGTGATTGATTGCAAACTTGGAGAATAGTAGTCCACCAGTGAAGGCCGTCCGAAGCTTCGATTTCAAATATTTAGTTTTACGGGTTTGTTAGTTATTTGAATTGGATGTTGTTCCAATCGATTGAAAATATTAAGAGGAGTTCAAAATTTAAATTTGGAGTGATTTGAAAGAGATTTGAGCTAGATTTTGAATTAAATTTCAGAATAGGAGCAAGGAAGACGACGAAGTCAGTTTTTGCATAACAGTGGACAATATTGTATAAGTGTATATGGATGTATATACACCACTTATACACTATTATATACTTTTATACATAAATATACATAATATACTGCCTTGTGTAAAAGTACAATTTTTGTTCAAAACCAATTTAAATCTCCATTAAATGACTTCAAATTTTATAAACATCCTCCTTAGACTATTTCTAACAAATTTAAACAATACCCGCCTTAAATTTCTCTGTAAATCACATTCAAAATTTAAATCTATTTACTTAAGCTTGTTAAAAAATGATACCTTATAAATATAACTTCACCACCCAAATGAATTTATTTTGTTAAACTAACGTTTGAGTCACAATTACTGAATTGAAAATTGGGTTAGAAGCTTGAACTTTATAAAAAAAATGGATAACCATTTCAAAAATCGATTTTCAGTTGGATGTTGAATTTTGACCTATTGTTTTTGGGCAACAATTTTGCAAAATTATATATAGGCCACCTAGATGTAATGTATGTCTAGACAATAAATTTGCATAATCGAGACTAAAAATATTGCAACAATCGTAATATTTGATTTCGAGTAATTTGAGTGTTACAATCTCTATGATTCCTCTGATTCTACTTTTTCAATATAAATTCAAGGGCATTTGAGCTCGATCTTGAGTTTGATTTGATTTATCCGTAACGAACATTTTGATTGTTACCACGAATTGTGTCATGAACAAGTAGCGTTGGCCTTGAACATCTTGTATTTAATTTAACTTCGTTCTTGATCTTGAATACTTCTGTTGAAGTGCTTGAATGCTTGAACACTTGCAGTTTGTAGAGAATTGTTCCACGAGCTCCCTTGTGTCTTCTTGTTATAACTTCTGGTTCTTTTTCTGAGTTATGAAGACCCCTATTTATAGTTGTGGGAGGAAAGAGTTATGATGAGAACAAACTCTTTTCGACCAATCAAATTGAAGTGTAACAAGGCCGCATTTGATTGGCCAGAACATGTCACTTGCACATGTGGCGCAGTTTTATTGGCCTTTTAATTTTACTTGGCATGCCGTGTTATTTTGACACATGGCATGATCCCATTGGCTCTTCTGTTTGACTTTGGCGTGTCACGCCATTTGACACGTGCACTGGACCTCTAGGAAGATGACATCTTGGGCCTAATAAAGTGGGCTCATCACTTGCAGCCCCAATTAAAATGGGCTAATCTAATGGATTTGGACTTATTTATTTAATCCATATATATTGAACTTATATAATTAATCCAGTTATATTAGCCCAATAAATTTTATTTGAACTAATATATCTTGAATTTAAAAATATAATCCAAAATAATTTTGTGGATTTAAATCCAATAAAATTTAGATGCCTACAAATACCCCTACTTCAGACTTGTTAAGGTATAATTGTTGTAACCGAAAACGGGTCATGAAGTATTGGCTGACTATCCAATTTGTCGCATGCCAGAATAGAACTGCAAAGTATCACCCATACAATTTGTTACACGTACACCCAGTTAATTACTTAAACAATATAATGACCATTTACTTTGAATAGGAAGAAGACAAAACCATTGAATTATGATTACAATATGAAATCGTAATTGCTGCCAGTGATACCTACCTTCCCTATTAGGAAAGGAATCTTCTTCTTATTGAAATGATTAGACGTAATTTCATATTCTGTTGACAATTGCTGCAACAATTTGAGTTTCTCTTGGATTCATGTGTTTCCGCTCTAATTAAACCAATCCTCATAGAAGACACATAGTTGAATCCCATATGGAAAACAATTGTAACAGCCGTCTTATACTCCTGATCCCATATCGACAATTACTTTCTTATGCCGTCCTTCCCACGCCTATATAAGGCTACATGCTCCTCCTTCATAGAGCATCAATTTACAGTATTTTCAAATCACAAGTACGGTACCGAGGTAACCTCTTTTTGTGCTTTTTTTTTTCCTTCTTTTTTTTTTTGTAGGCCAAGCAAGTAAGGATAACCTCTTTCATGCATAAAGAAGGTGATATTAGTGTCTGAAGGGATACTCGGAAACTGAAGGGATTACTTAAGGCACAAAAGTTCATACGGACATAGAGGAAGAACACAACTAGGAAACATATAAAGTAACAGATTCTGAACAACATATAGAAGGATCAACCCGCAACAAAACATAGAAGGAAAAATCCATGGCAACCTATAAAAGGACAAATCCTCAACAACATATAGAAGGATCAAATCCGTGATGAGACCAGCTTAAGGTGCAAAGAGACTTAAATGTTCACCTTAAGACTGGAAAACTATAGTTCCTTTAAAGGACAAATCCACGAAGAGGCCAACTCAAGGTGCAAATGGAATTTAACGTCCACCTTAAGATTGAGAAATTATAGTTTCTTTTAAGGACAAACCCGTAAGAGGCCAACTTAAGGTGCAAAGGGACTAACATGTCCACCTTAAGATTGGAAAATTATAAAGCTTCAACTCGAAGACCTGGTGGACTTGACGACATCGACTTGAATACTTCGCAAACTTTGAGGCTTGGCGAACTTTGCAGATTTCAGCTTGAAGACCAACAAACTTGAAAATTTGATGGACTTGAAGATTCGTCGGACTTTGACACTTCAACTTGAAGAGCGGTGGACTTTTAAACTTCAACTTAAAAAATTAGCAGACTTGAAAACTTCAACCTGAAGACTTGGAGGGCTTAAAATAGTTCAACTTGAAGACCGTATAATTTGAGGACTTCAACTTAAAGGCCGATGGACTTGAAGACATGGAGGGCTTGAATACTTTAACATAAAGATTGGCGGACCTGCATAATTCAACTTGAAGGGCGTGAACTTGAAAAATTCGTAGAACTGGGGAATCTGAAGAATTTAACTAGAAGGCTGGCAACCTGAAGACTTGGAGGACTCGCAGAATCAACTTGGAGGCTTGACGGATTTGAAGGTTTCAACTTGAAGACTTTGAGGAATTAAACACTTCAACTTAAAGACCAAAAACTTGAAGGTTTGGCGAATCCGAAGGCATAGCGAATCTTCGGACATCAATGCAATACTTAGTAGCCTCCTAAAAAACTATAATCATCCCATTGAAGACACCAATTTACCATGGAAGCTTGCCCCCTTTAAATCATATGGGATCCAAAGTTCAATAGAAGAATGGTGTTTCAGCTTGATTTTCAAGTATTGAATGAATGGAATAAATTCCATCATACTTCATTCGGGCAACGATTGAAATTTTAAACTTCAACTTGAAAAAAGTAGCAGATTTGAATACTTCAATTTGAAGATTTAGCCTTCTACTAAACAATACATCCATTCATCAGAGATGCCAATCTGCTACGGAGGCTTGCCCTTATTGAACCTTCAATCTTTGATAAGGCACAAAGTTCAATGAAAGAATACATGTAAGAGTAATTTTTTTAAGTTCCAATCAAGTGGATTATACTCCATCATGCTTCATTTATCAACGATTAGGGAAATATATATCTTTTGAACTCATACGACTGAACTTAGAATGGAAGTGTAAGCTGCCTACGTACCTCGTTGAAGAGGATCAAGTCATACCGTAGTTCATACTGTGAGTTTATTTTTTAATATGTCCTAACTTTTGCCTAAGCTACCTCTTTTGAGGCTTTCAACCTAGCGGACCATTTTTTATGTGGTGAGTCGTATACAATTTAGACTCATGGGGGCCAGGGGTGTAGGAACATGCGGTTTATGCTCGTACGTCAAGGAGCATTGCAACTTGAAGAATTAGCTTACAATTTTTGAGTTCCACTCGAATTTCAAGAGCTTCGTGAATTGAATATTTAGCTCACAATTGATGAGCTTTGCATCTTGAACAGTTTGGTCAAATTTGAAGAGCTTTACAACTTGAAAACTTTGCTCAAATGTTAAGAGCCTTACGTCTTAAAGTTTGGCTCTAATTTGAAAAGTTTTGCGACTTGAAGTCTTTACTCGACTTTGAAGAGCTTTTGACTTGAATCTTTGCTTGAATTTGAAGAGCTTTGCAACTTGAAGACTTTGCTCGAATTTTAAGAGCTTTACGTCTTAAATTTTGGCTCTAATTTGAAAAGCTTTGCGATTTGAAGTCTTTGCTCGACTTTGAAGAGCTTTCGACTTGAGTCTTTGCTCGAATTTGGAGAGCTTTGCTCGAATTTGAAGAGCTTTACGTCTTAAAGATTTAGTTCAAAAGTGGGGAGCTTCAGTGACATATAATATAAACTCATGTTCCAAGAAGCATTACAACTTGCAGTTTAGGCTCATGTATTAAAGTGCATTATAACTTACAGGTTAGGCTCATGCCTTGAGAAGCTATATGACATGCAATTTGGGCTCGTACATATAGGAGCATTATAACATGCAGTTTAGGCTCGTGCGTTGAGAAGCTTTGCGATATGCAGTTTAGGCTCGTGCATTGAGGAGCATTATAACTTGCAGCTTATGCTCGTGCGTTAAGGAGTGTTATGATTTGCAGTTTAGGCTCATGCGTCAAGGAGCATTATAACTTGCAGTTTAGGCTCATGCGTTAAGGAGCATAATGACATGCATAGACTTTTAGGTTTCATTTTCGAATGAAAACTTGTCCCCATCCTCGCCTTCTTGTTCTTCTTCTTCTTCGTCGTAAGGCTCAAAGACAGGTAGCCCTAGGTCGGCACTTATGGCCATATTTAGATCCATATCATGAGCACGAGTTGCTAGTTCTTCAAATGTTTTGGGCTTTATGCCTTGTAAGATATAGCAAAGACCCCAATAATGCCTTGAATGCACATTTTGATGCCAGAAGTTTCACTAAGACGATCTTTGCAGTTGAGGCTTAAGCTCCTCCAGCGGTTGATGATGTCAATAATTAGCTCATTCTTTCGTTGATGAGCGTTTGTAAGTTCGATCATGCTTATGATGCGCCTTGTGCTATAGAAACGATTGAGAAACTCTTGCTCCAACCGCTCCCAACTATCGATGGAACCAGATTTGAGGTCTGTGTACCAATCGAATGCATTACCTTGAGAGATCGCACAAACTGTTTGACAAGATAATCGCCATATGTTCCAGCTTTGTTGCAAGTTCAACAAAGTGTGCTACATGTTGTCTCGGATTTTCCTTGCCGTCGAATTGTGGCAACTTAGGAGGTTGATAACTAACATGCATCTTCAAGTTATCGATTCTTTACGTGTACGGCTTTGCATATGTGAGAGATAATTTGGATGACTCAGGCTTATCTTTAATAGACTCCATGATAAAGTCCTTTAATTTCTCAACGGGAATCAGACTTTCAGCAAACCAGTCTTATTTATCTTGTGATCTTTGAAGATTTAAAGGTGTTTGTGTAAATTCTGCCTCTACTGTGCTATCCAATGCATTTGTTAACTGGAAAGTTTTGCATCTTGATCTTGCACACGCTTTGACAAGCTTTCAACTGCTTTCCTCAAATTTGCAAGTTGTTCTTCTGTAGTAGAAGCTTCAATAAATATTGCTTGCATGATCGTCGTAGAGGATGAAGAATAATATACATTGCTGGGATAGAGCTCAGAGGTCACATTAATGGAGACTAGAGGAGATCCAACGCTCAAGTCATCACCATCGGCTTTCATGAAAGGTTTCTTGGACTTAGATAAACTAATTTGAGCAAGAACCTTTTCGATCCTTTAGGCGACATCGTTCCCTTTTTTGGGTTGCGCTTGTAGAGGATCTTGTTCCTTTTGAGAATGAAGATCCGACAACAGGGGTTTATGCGAACGACACTTGAAGTGTTTGTTGTCCTAAAGAGATTACTTTGCTCCTTGTAACTGGCCCAAATCTTTCAAAGGTAATATTGAGGATGTTTTTCGCATCAGCATAGAACTTGGAATTAGCAGCTTTAGTGGAAGTTGATCTGGAGTTGATTTTCTTTGAAGCTATTTCGATGTTCTTGAACTTTGGTAATTGAAAAGTTGAGATGAGAGGTAGAGATTGTCCCACTAGGCGTGCCAGAATTTGTAGACAATATAATTTGCGTCACGAAAATAATCGACACCGAAAATATTGCAACAGTCGTAGTATTTGATTTCGAGTAATTTGAGTGTTACAATCTCAATGAGTTCTCTGATTCTACTTTTTTCAATATAAATTCAAGGGCCTTTGAGTTTGATCTTAAATTTGAATTTGATTTATCCGTCGCGAACACTTTGATTGTTGCCACGAACTGTATCACGAACAAGAAGCCTTGATCTTGAGCGCCTCGTATTTTATTTGACTTTGTTCTTGATCTTAAATACTTGAAATTTATTGAAGTGCTTGAAATGCCTGAACACTTGCAATTTGCAGAGAATTGTGGCCTTTGATCCACGAGCTTCCTTGTGTCTTCTTGTTATAACTTCTGGTTCCTTTTCTGAGTTATGAAGATCCCTATTTATAGTTGTGGGAGGAAAGAGTTGTGATGAGAACAAACTCTTTCCGACCAATCAAATTGAAGTATGACAAAGCCGCATTTGATCGGTCAGAACATGTCACTTGCACATGTGGGCCGGTTTCATTTGCCTTTTAATTTTACTTGGCATGCCGTGTTATTTTGACACATGGCATGATCCCATTGACTCTTCTGTTTGACTTGGCGTGTCACATCATTTGACATGTGCACTGTGCCTCTAGGAAGATGGCATCTTGGGCCAAATGAAGTGGTCTCATCACTTGCAGACCAATTAAAATGGGTTAATTCAATAGATTTTGACTAATTTATTTAATCCATATATATTAGACTTATATAACTAATCCAATTATATTAGCCCAATAAATATTTTTAAACTAATATATTTTGAATTTAAAAATATAGTCCAAATAATTGTATGAATTTAAATCCAATAAGATTTAGACGCCTACAGTATGTCTATGAATTGTACATATGTGTAATTTTCTCTCGAAAAAAGGGTAAAGAAAACTTTTTTCTCTTGAAAAAAGGGTTAAAAAACTAAGTAATATAAAGTGACGTATATTAAGGAGAGTGAGATAGGCTATTTGAGTATCCTATCTCGCAACCTAACGTGCATGATGATGATAATGATGCATTGTTATGAGTAAATAATCATATGATACGTTCAATGAATTTTTCTTTTTTTTTTCTTTCATAAAAAAAGAAGGAAATATGATATGTAAAATAAATACGGGACCGGGACCGACACAAGAAAATCAAGAGATTTTTGTCAATATTGACTTGAATTTTGGGTGATCTCTAGATTTAAACGCGTTAAATTACTATTTGAATGGCCATGAGTCTTGACAAATGAATCATTACAGTCTAGTAATATCGATAGAATTTTTTTCGCATGATAAGCGTGGATCGGATTCGATTATTACTGTTCCTCTTTCCCTCCTCATATCCTTTCTCATTTAATATGTGGCAGGAGAAGCATCAGATTACATGTGTGCGTATTTGCATAATCATGTGTATTAGTGGTCAATGACAAGAGTAAAATTATTTAAATTTTTTCACAAAAGACTGATCTAGTGTTCGGACTAAAGAGTAAAACTATTTAAAACTTCTCACAAAAGACTGATTGTGTTTGGTAAACTAGTATATTTTAGTATTTGGTTTGTTATGTAATGTAAACTATGTTATTAGATTTAGTAAATGTTTGAGCGTTTCAATTTGGATATGTATTCAATTCATCAATTTATGGGCCATATTTTCTTAGGCATGCGGTTGTGGAGGAACTAGCGGAACTGGGTGCGACAGTGTACACTTGTTCACGGAATGAAGCAGATCCCTTGTTCACGGAATGAAGCAGGAACTAGCGGAACTTGTGAGTTCTATAACCCCAATTCTTCTATTTGTTAGGTTGGTCTAATTCTTTTTACCATATTTGAAGTTTTCTTGTTACTGTAAGGAATAATAAAATATTTACTATAATCGGTTTTACTTTTCCTAAAAGAAAAATATAGATTTCCTCCATATTTGACAGATTCCTTCATTGTAGCAAAAAATTGTGAACCTTTATAAATTGAGGATCCCTACTTCGCACAAAGAAAACAATAGCATCCACAATATAGTCATTAAAAGAGTCTTATTTAGGGGGAGAATTTATTCTCCCGATAACTTTTTTTTCCTTTTATATTAATAGATTGATTAGGTGAATTGACCAAAATCATATTATACCTCTATTAGTATAATTTTTTTATCGTCTAATTTATCATGTCCAAGTTTACGTTGTTAGCTTTCGCATGACTCCTTGTTGTTTCGATCTCAACACTATTAATCCATTGTTAATCAATTATTTTCCAAATGGTATCTATATGCAAACAATCAATTACATATAAAATTAACATGTACCCCATCTTTCTCATACCGAGCATAGAGTTTAACCAACAATGGAAGACTTTTAAAACTTGTAGTCTAAAATATTTTATAGACGCTATTGATCACGTCCAACTATGTCTCCTAAAAGGTCTAAGTAGTCGTTGCAAATATAATATAGCTTATGAGCCTGGAGTCGAATCCTGCAAGAAATAAACTTCCAGAAGTATCAAATAATGAGTTTTGAGTATTTACTAATTAAAAGAAAAATAATTAAGATATTGTAATTTATTACTAATAAAGCAAAGGATTATAGACAAGATTGGAAAAGCGTAGAGTTATGAATTCCTCAATCGTTGAAATTCTTCTCGTTACTAGATATATTCTCCCGAACTACTCTAGCTGGCATTATCTTATAGCTCACTATGACCATGTCAAGGATTTGTTATTCCTAAACATACTTTTAAACTTGTCATATTGATTTTTTATACGTTAGGAGTGACGTTGTTCAACAACCACCTAAATATGTACCCTTTCCCAAGCAATACATAATAAATAGACACAGATAATTGAGGACCGTTCAATCAATTAAAATAAGCACATATTTGAACAAGTAAAGAAATTCAAAGGTAAAAATATACTAAACCTAGCAAGAATTCATCCAACAAAATGTTCAATCACAACCTCTGGATAAGGAGTTTAGCTCCTCATAGTCATGCTAACAACCAAATTAATAATTAAACGCATTAATCTACAAACTAAAAGAAAATAAAAGAAAAACTCTTGTAAACTGGTGCTCCCAATTATTCCAGCAGTCCATTTCCTCCAAAATAATGTCTACCTCCTTCAAAAATGAATTTAGGAGGTGTTTATATGCTTGGGTAGAGTCCACGCTAAAAAAACCAAGTCCAAAGTTAAATGGGAAATAAAAATGCTCGAAAAGGGATCCATCGGTGCATCGTGTCATAAGGCGCGCTGGCCTCGTCACCTAGCTCGGCCCTAGCTCTTAACGCCTCGCAACATCTGAGGCGTCGAGTCCCCTCCACCTTGTGTTGTGAAGCGCGGTAGTCCACAGCTGCTTCGCTGTCCTTGTTCTTTTTCATGCTTTACTTTGTAGTTTTAGAACCAATATGTGCAACTTCTTTTCACTTTATGTCCAAACGTTCCTACACATAAAACACTCCAATTAAGCTCAAATATTGCACGAATCATCAATATTGCATAAAAAATATAGGATAAACAATGGTATAAAGTATAGTATTTTAGCCACACATCTGCAATCCCCATATCCCATTCTGAAGCACATCAATCTTCTTCATGGCCGAGCAATGTCTCAACTTTTACTGCTCCCGTAGTTGAAGTTTCTCAAGCTCGCGCTTCTTCCGTTGATCCATCAGAGGAAATCCCATTGGCTCCCCAAGAGAAGGGAAAGAAAGTTCAAACTTCCCACTAGGGTTAGGAAAGGAAGGCACAACTCTAAGCCATCCTTTCTCGACATCCTTCCCAAGAACTTTTATTTGAGGTGGATATGAAGATGTGGAGAAAAGCTTCAGAGCAATATGTGATGTCCATAAACATCATAGACTCCCTGGTATGCGAAGATCATGTCCCTCTTATTTCCACGGAATCCACTGGGGTGGCCATGTGGTTGTTCACGTCCCTCAAGAACACGAGAGAAGCCTCCGGGAAGGCTTTTTATCTATATATATTTACATGTTTACCCTTAGGTTCCAACCTCCTCTTGATCCCATAGTCCTATATTTTTGCCGTCATTTCGACATTTGTCTTGGCAAGGTCGGCCTGAATGATTGGAGGCTAGTGGCATATTTTCGTTATTTGGATAGACCGGGCGAGGTCAATCTTTCCCTTCAACATCTTCTTAATTTGTATGTTCCAAATCCGTTTAGGGGAAGCCTCATCTCAGTCATCTGTCGTGGCACAAGGACCTTTGAGAACGCTGAAGATTATCACGATAGAGGTTGGTTTGATTGATTCATAGTTCCTATGTAGGAACAAGTATCTCTCCAAGACGGCCCTGTCTTGGAGAGATGGAATCATGATCGTAATGATAACTCTTTCAATTTTGAAAATGGCCTTAATATCTGTTTTGTTATCTTAAAATTTTCGTGCTGCAACTATTTTGTTGGCCCCAATAGAAGTGCCTGGTATCGAGGAATGGGTCAAAAAATTTTGTCCTCCTCAATGATACTTAAAAGTACTTGGAGGCACATCTCCGAAATTTCAGGATAGAGAGCTAAGGACCATGGTAGTCTCTTTTTCCTTCTTATCTTTCACCATTATGATACTTCTCTCTTTGTTTGTAGGCATTGCTCTGAGGAAGGTTTCTCCACAAGTGTTAATTGACCTCCCTATCTCTATTGATTCCGCTTAAGAGAGAGTCAATCACTTGTCCGCTTTGAAGCAGAAAGTAACTTTTTTGCCTCTTGCTCCGGTGAGTAATGCCTTGGTCCTTCTCGAAAGGGGACAAGATCCAACTTCTAGATAGGTCCCAACAGTATTCACGGGGGCGCTCGAGTTCATATTCAAATATGGCTTCCCTAAGGCGATATTCCCATACTAGTTGAGGACAAGTAGGTGGGGTCCCCGAGAGATGAGCTTCCTCTCTCGATCACGGAAAGGGTGCGGCCAAAGATAGTCCGGATGAGGTTCCTCCATTTAATCTTATGCCCTCACTGAATTCCCAAACTCCGCACCTTTCCAAGGTTGGCTCTTCAACTTGTACTAGTACTTGCAATATAACCGTCATAGTTCTGGATGGGGTTAACCTTCTTGATTGTGCGGAAGGAAGCAGGCCATGATTGAAAGGAAATGATTGGTCCCTTGGAAAGAGGAAGCTTGAACAATCGATCAGGCACCGACATGGTGGGCAATATTCTCCATTGCACTCTCCGGTTAAGATTCTTCGTATTTTATTCTTTGTTCGTAACGTGGACATCATGTCATGATCTTTCATTATTTCATTTTATAAGGCCAACTTGGATTCCACCAAGATTCGGTACAAGTCTGAGCAGATTGAGGCGGATTTGATAAAGAGCATCAAGAGTTGGGAATCAAAATTCAAGGATGTGCATGCGGACAAGGAGAGTTATCGCTTCCTAGAGATGTGGTCCAAGGGCAAGCTATAATCACATAGAAAGGAACGGAAGGCGTAGGAAATAAGTTATTCGATGATGATTGAGCACTTGGAGGCTGATCTTAATGATAAGGAGGCGCATGCCAGAAATTTGGCTGATGAGCGCGCAGTTAGCATACAACCTTGCCCGAGCCCAAGTGCGTGCATCTCACCTTGAGCATGTACTTGATTCGTGGAAGGAATCTACTGGTGTCCTTCGAGGCGAGGTGGACATGATGAAGAACGAGAGAGGTAGAGTGATCCAAGATCATGACAATGCGGCCTTTCAATTGGAGCTTGCTCTGAATGTTATTTTCTTGGAAATCAAGTTATCATCGTTGAGGAGCGCCCAAGCCATGATTCCTAATTTGGTGGAGTAGATCAAGAAGTTAGAGAAGGCAGTGCCCGAAGCATGATATAGCCTTTCGTGCTCCAGAGGGTGAGGACTCCCCGAGTTCGCCAGAGGGAGGCGCCTAGGGATGACCTGCCGAGTCACTCCCCAGTTCCTCAACTCTTCGAGCTGAATCGCCCCCTTCACTCTTGGCGAGGATCTAATGAAGACTTTGTGATGAACCAAAATCTGTTGTTTTTGGGGAATGTTTTTCCCTTAATGAACATTTATTAATTGTTTCACCTTCATGTTTTTATGTGGTTTTTCTTTTATGCCCATTGGAGGCACGAGCTCAATTTCCTTTTGGTGTACTGTAATGGAACTTCCAATATCTATAAGAAAGTACCTTTATCCTTTGTATTCCTTTGTGTGATTTTAGTATTTTTGGAGCATCGCTTTGGGAAACCATCATGTTGGATCAGGGTTCTTGATATCAGAAACCGAACCCAATATTTGACGGCCCCAAGACCGACTTTTGTCCTGTCTCTAGAAGGTTCTTCAATTCATGCAAGTGTCGCGGGCGGTTCAGTCAACTTTCTTTCATGGTAGTAGCTTAACGTATAAGGAATGTCTTTTTATTAGGGAGACATTCCTTTTTTGACGAACATTCCTTCAGTTGCATCAATATCGAAAGGTTACATTCATTTAATGTCCGAGGCACGTGGCCATATCCCATGGCGAATCGGTGTTTGCGTCACTTCTCGAGGAAATGATGGCTGTTCCTTAGTAATGAGGAGAGTAGTGAACCAAAACTCACTTTTAATTTGTTCACGCCTCTCTATCTCTTTCTATCTTCACCTCTTCTTAAGCCTCTGCTTACTCTTGAGAGAAAGAATTCTTCAGCAAAATTTCTTGCCCTTCTGTTATCTTCAATGCACTATTGATGGATTCCCAAGACCGTACCCCTTCAACGGAGAGACCTTCATCTTCTCTTTCCGCATCTGCTCCTGAGAACACCCCTATAACCACCGCTGCAGGTGTGACCACAGTGGAGGTGACCGTCACTGCCGACAAAGAAAAGGAGGAGCGAGAAGGTCGATATGGCCGATCAATCACAACAGGAAAGTTTCGCATGCAGTGCCGAAAGAGTTGAGGAATGATGATTTCAATGTCAGGCAGAACATGGAAAGGCTTATCTCCATGTACAATCTTCCCTCTGTTATAACAAATCAGATCCTCTTCGTTGTTTGAAAGGACTACGGTGGTAGAGCAGGATGGACCTTGTCCTCGGACTCCCTTAAGGGGAGGAAAGGATTAAGAGTCACCATCCCGGATTCATAAGTACATATCCCTTCTCGATGGGCTTTCCCTGCCGGAGGACAAGATCGTGGCGAAGTTTGCATCAACTACCGGCTGTGCCTGGCACAAATAGGCCCTCAGATCTGGAGGCTCGTGATGGGCCTTCAGGGTTTAGCTTCCAAGGTCGATGTCCCCTTCACTTTCTATAATTTACTTCATCTGTATTCTCCCAAGGTCTACTGATGGGGAGTGATAAACATGATGCAATGGCGTTCGAAAGCCCTCATCTCAGATTGTGGGGATGACTTCAATAGGAGGCAGTGTGAATGACACATCATCATTCAAACCAAGTTCCTTTAGCCGGATACCAAGATCCAGTTTTCAGAAAAATGTAACTTTTCTCATAAGTCATTTTGCCTTTTTTGCTTTTCTGGATTGACCTAGAGAGGAAGAGTTTTTAACTTGTTACATTATTTAGCTGATGCGGTGCAGGTGGAATCGGTCCCGTACTTAGAGGATTGGGTGTCCAAGATCCTGGGAGTGTCCACCAATGTTGAAGGACACGGAAGAACATCTCGACCGAACTGGGAGATATGAGCGAAGAATCACAGTGAGATTTTCTTTAAATTCTACAACTTTGTTTTTCTTCTTCAGTCTTGTTTCTTCTAACATACGCAGATTCACATAGGTATGGGTGTTGACAAAAGGCCAAAGCCTCATCCAAAGGGAAAGTTGTGGTCCCACAAAGTGAGCGAGAGGTTCCGCCACCCTAGGCTATCCCTTCTGTCGAGATGCGGGTTCTCGAGAAGGTGCCAATGAGACGGTTGCACGGCCATGATGACCCCCCGCTCCCCTAATGGAAACTGTAGATTATCGTCTTATCAAATTTTTGGTTCCGAGTAGGATCAAAACATTTAAGGAGCCCAGGCTTGTGGCTGTTCATCTCCCCTAGTTGGCGAGTCTCCAAGACTGGAAACACATAGAGTCCATGAGCATTGATTCCTTAATGACTAAAATGGCTTTTAAAAACTACAAGGGTAAGACTTTTTCAGGTAACCCTTCTCAGTTAGTCTTTGCCGATTATTGACACAACTCATTTATTTTTGCAGCTTGCAGTGATTACTTCGGCGCTTTGAAGAGGGTGCGAGAGTACGCCGTCAGGGCCAAGGATGTCACGACCCAAGTTGGAGAGCAATGATTGGCACCCGGGCCATACTTGTCGAGCACCAATGTACAGTTTATCTAACCTATCTTATTATTTGTAAGGCTCGACGAGGTAACATAAATGGTAAACATGAATCATAAACAACCAATAATGATAGATAACGATATGACCATATATAACATGGGCCAACAAGGCTGTCAGAAAGATATATACAACAAAAATCAGCAGACCCGGCTATAAACTATAAATGAGACGACACCTATCTATGAGCCTCTAAAGGAACATAAGTGATGTAAAATTGCTGGAAAAGGACCGCCACATAACCATAATATCTATAAGAAAATGTGTACCAACACCACGTCAAGTCCGGAGAAGGGATCTCGCCAATAACCGTTGAACTAGGCAGCCTACTGTGGTGCAGGAGCTTCATCTACCTTTCTGTCAGGACTTGCAGCACGACATGCAACATCCACAAATAAAAGAAACGTCAGTATGAATAAAGTACTGAGTATGTAAGGCAGGAAAGAATAAATAAGAATAGTAATGTAAAAAGGGGTAGAGAATATACAACCTGTAAAACATACATATATATATATATATATATATATATACACACATACGTACAGACACACACTCTTTTTAAAACATACGCCTCTGTGGCATCATCATCATCATGTCGTATCCGATCGTAATAAGCTCCATAAAAACGTACCCAGCTATCATAAGGCTCGGTAGAATCATACCCGGCCACGTGGAGCTCGGTAAAATTAACTGATCAGTGGTTGCACAATAGGTGCCGTACTCACTCGACAATCTACGGATATGCGAGGTCTACTTCTGATGAAGATGAGGATGCAGATGATGTTGAAGATGATAAAGTGGGGGAAATGTCTCCTATTTCTGAATAGTGGACTCCTGCTGGTGCAGTTGATCCGAATTCCCCCACTACTTCTAGCTCGAAAGTCATCGATTAGTTATAGTCTCGGGGAATTAGGTCTTCGTATTTTATATGTGTATATTTATTTCTTTTTATTTTTCCCTTTTTAGGGCCTTCTATATAAATATTGTATTTAATATCATTTTCACAAATATTTTCCTGGTCTATATTACTGTGGTTGGCCATAAAAGCTTTGGAGCTTTTGAGGTTTATCTCTTTCGAGTTTTGTAGCTCTAGGGGTGGTAGCTTATTGTTGTGGTGTGCCTCTTTCTTGAGCGAGCAAGGAGGATGTCTCATCCTTACTTAGGCACAAGAGTGGGAGAATGGTCTAATGAGGGCACGTGTATTCAATCGAAGCAAGTGAATAGCTAGAAGAAGATTAAACTCTTGTTACATACAAATTAAGTCATTTTTTATTATATCAACGCTGTGTAGCTCAGAAGACCGTGTTACATATATTTATTTTAACTGCCTTAATTGGGGTTTATACTGATGAATACAATATTCTCAAGAGATGCTTTCTTGTAAAGTTCTAGTAAGACTCGAAAGGTTTTAGAATTGAGTGTCTCAAATTGGCCTTAGAATTTTTTCTCGATATCTCTTTGTAAACTCCCAAAATTGAGCGCGACAATTGATCTTTATGGACTTTCTTCAAATTGGGGCGTTGCATCCAGTCTTCATTGACTTTGCTTTTGCCTATGGCATATAATTCCCCAGTGTTTGGGTACAAAGTATGAGACGTGAACACTCGCAAACCCTAGTGTCGGTTCCAATGATGATTAAAATTTCCCTCAAGGGTCATATTCCTGCAAAATGAAGAGAATGGATGGTAGAATGTAGTATTTTTTAATGAAGACGGTACCCAGACGCTTTTTGATAAGACAATTCGACCTTGGAATAGAATCATAGAGGTCCATATGTTGTGCCAAAAAGGTTCGGATGGTTTATCCAGACTCAGCTGGTTTATAGCCTATTATCTAGAAATATTAGTAGAAAATAATAAATTCATAAAATAATTTCAAGAAAACCAAATCCTTGTGGTTCATTCAGAAGTAGAACCGTTTGAGGCGTGCCACCTTCTAATTTGCCTTTAAAGGCATGCCATCCGTTTCTTTGAGTTTATAGATCCTTTATACGCTACCTCAGCAAACGGTATGGTGGTTCTCGACTGGGTTCAAGTTTCATCACGTTCGGTCCTTGGGATTCTGCAAATATGCTTCGAAGCACATAGTACCTACTTTGAAATACTTTCTTGTTGTGATACTTCTTGATTCGTCGCTTTTGTGTAGCCATTCAAACCAAGGACATATTGTAGACATGTAATTTTTGACCCACGCGTTAGAATCACCTCTAAAAGTCGTAGTATTTCAAAATAATTATTTGAGCTTAATTTGTAGGAATTCATCCTATTATTAAAATTAATTATGTTCTAGGTTCAAAATTGAGAAAATATCAAAATAGTCCTAAGCTTTAATTCAATCAAGGTCTTATATTTTGGGCTTTAAAATTGGTTTTCAGATTTTGTGTAAGCCCAATCCAAATATAAATCCAAACCCAGTAGCCCCTAAATGATCCAACCCAGCCCAATCCTCTCAGCCACGTATGAATAACCAACTCTGACAAGGGAATAATTCCCTCAGGATTCACGCACTCTGTACACGACCCCATCACTCATTACCAACAGATTTTCACAGGGGATTATTCCAGAGAGGGGTGCATTCCTTGGGGAACAAGAGAGAAGATTTGGAGAAGAACCCCATTTTTCTTAATATTCTTCTTCCCAGAAAATTGCAGAAAAATCAGAAAAAAAGAGGAATCAGAACGATCAATCTGAAGTATAGAGTTTCCGATATTGTTTTGATGTCAGTTTGAAGCTCTGAAAATAAAGAAAAATCCAAAAGAGAGGTCGAATTCACTTTCAATCTTCTTCTCAAAAAAAAAACTTCAAAACAAAAAGCAGAGGAACATATACGTCACTTGGTTCAATTTCGATTTTGGTAGGAAAGGGTATTGGAGTTTCGATTCTAGCTGCCAGTTCGAGCTTCTAGTCGCGGTTCACTGCTCCGTAGCTGATATCGATTTTTAAAACCAGTAGGAATTCTCTACCAAGTCTATCTCTTGACTCTCATTACTCTATTTGAATGAATAAAGCATGAGTAAAGCCTTGAATATTTGTTTATCTCGATTGGTGCCTCTGTGAATCGATAGGTGCTAATCATGTTTAGCAAAAAAAATAGGGTAAAACAGTTGAAGCCAAACATCATATGCTGAAAATTGAAACCAAAAACATAGAAGTAGTCTGCGTTAGGGTCGATTATGCGACCGCATAACTGATATGCGTTTTCGCATTTTCGGCTTGGTTGTCGCATTTTTGACATTAAAACATTTCCCAGAACTCTGCTTCAATTTGCGGTCCCGGCTTGCGATTTGCGGCTCGCATATACGATCTGCTATCGCATGTGCGATCGCATTTCAACACTGGATACTGCCCAAGATTTATACCTAATCTGCGACCTTTAGGCATAGAATGCGGTTCGCATATAAGATATGCGATCGTATATTCTCTACTGGCAATGACATTGTGCCCTTCGGCTTGTTTTCTTTGTGATTTTTCGGGCCGGGTCTGGTTAAACGCATGAAATAAAACATTAAAAGAACAAGCCTATGAACTGAACTTTTATCTCTTCTTTATTTTAGATCTCATTTTTTATTTTCATTATATCGCTCGCTAGTAGCATGTTTAGGCCGACCACACTTGGGTAGGCAATGCTAGGACGTTTCGTTAACTTTTGAGGCGAGAGGTCATTCCTTAGTCAAACTTATCCGGGGAATGCCCTGAAAGACCTATGTATTTGATATTCCGAGGAATGCCCCGAGGCATTTGTAAATATAGATCGAAAGTAAAACTACTAGTATCTTAGTTATGATTTTCTTTCTTTGCTAGGTGGGAATGATCTCAAACCTCCTATGTGTTTGTTTTATCGCAATTCAAATATATTATAAGCCAACTAAATCAAGTACGCAACCATGACTTTCACGGGACTTGGGGAATGCCTAACATCTTCTCCCCGAGTCAAATGAACCCCCTTACCCAAATCTCTGGTGTGAACTTAGTTTTGAATCTAAGTTCTAAAATAGTGGCTTGACACACCAAAATCAATTTGTCAGGTGGCGACTCTGGATTTTCCTTGATTAATCCTCTTTTTGTCACTTCCAAAATTGGAAACCCCTTGTAAAAAAGGAGGAGTGATACATATCCCTTCATTTTTCCACTAAATCCAAGCTGCAAGCTACTGCTTCCTTATTGGAGTCTTTGGTGGCGTGCACCACCTTAAATTGGGTTCCCCTATTTCAAATGCGATGAGAGCCTTAGACTCATATACTAGAGAGAAGGGAGTTTCTCCGGTGCTAGGTTTTCTCATAGGGCGCTAGGCCTATAACACTTGGGTAATTCCTCAAGCCATTTTTTGTTGTTGTTTCTGACCTTGTTTTTAAGTATTTGAGCAAGACTTTGTTTGGCGATTCTGTTATACCCCGTACTTCTCTGATGTCGTATATTGTATAAATGACTTCTTAAGCATGATTTAAATTATTTTTAAGTCATAATATGACTATATATGATGTTCAGATATAGAATATAAAGTTTGGGAAAAATCAGATTTAAGTTCCGGAAAAACGACTAAGGATTTTCCTTGTAACAAAGCTTTTTGAGAAATTTATTTTATATATTATATGAGGTATTTTGGGATATATTGTATACCAAATGAAGGTCTTGTAAATTAGTTTCGAATTCTCTTGACCGTTCATTCATACGACATCCAGATAAATAGATATGAGCGTCGAAAGAAGGGCCGGTGAAGCACATATGTGATTGACTTTTCAATCTTACTATAAATAGAAGACTTAGTCTTCTTTTTCCTCATTTTATTGAAATTCATGCACAGTCACAATTTCCATAGCTCTCCAAGAAGTTCCTTAGGATTTTGAAGCAAGTCCATCATCCGCAATGCAAAATCAAGAATCGAACACATCAATGCTATCCTTACGACATAATTAAGACTTTGCTATCCTCCTTTTTCCTTATAACTCAAGTTTTGGAAAGATCTTTGCGGCTAACCAATCTTGTCACGTCTGTATTTTAGCCATACAAGCATAAGGAAGGATGTGGATCAAAGAGAACAAGGTTTGGAAATAAGAAAAAAAGAGGAATGTAGGGATTTCGTTTCGTTTTCGGCATGATTTGGTTTAGCTATGTTCTAGCCTTTCTTTTTGATCTTTTAAGAGTTGTTCAATGGAAATTTCATCATGTATTGTATCCTTGTATAGTATTCAATACCATATGTGATTTATGGAAGAAACTAGTTTAGTATGGAACTTCAAAACACAACAAAAACAAAAAGGGCGAATCGCCCACTTGGCCTATGCCATCCGAACTTCCGTTTGTTCTGTTCCTTTGATTTTTTTATGTATACCTATCGCCTATATGAGCCTAATAGGTTCAATTAATATTATATAAGATTCATTATTATGTGTTTATGCTTAGTGCATTCCTAAATCATATTTAGACTTTCAGGTCACAAGTTAGTCATTATGAACCGACATTACGTCATATTTTGTTTTGTCGATCATTTGACAATATTGTGGATGACTGGATCTCCTTTAGTTTTATTTTATCATCTTGGTCGGGTATCCATTACCATGTATCTTGTGGTGCTTGCTATTTTTTTGGGGATCATCTAGCTTTAAGGGAAATTCTACCGGAAGTTTTAGCAAATCAAAGAGTTAGAAAAATTTTGAGTTCCTTGGTTCTAAATTGATTCTAGATCCTAATGAGTTAATTAGCCTTAGTATCTCATGTACATACTCAGGTTCTCCTAAAATGGGGACAGACTCCTCCGTCCAACTTATGGACGACGAGCGTCAGATTACGTTTGTGATTCCGTTTATGGTTTCCTTCATGATCTCTTGATTCCATGTGATGCTGCCACATGTGTTATGCCTCATACATGCTTATATTGATTATGCTGGGGGGATATAGTCCATAATATTATTGAGACCTATTGATTGTATGCTTGGGAGGGGGGGGGGGGGGG
>MCJB01020825.1:26096-38835 GCA_002018475.1 Nicotiana obtusifolia
AGGGAATAGCCCATAGCACCAGCCAGACCTATTGATTATATATTTACCTGTTGGGGGGATATCGCCCATAACGCCAGTCAGGCATGTTATATACGCATACATAGCTACAATTTGCATTGCATGACTATACATAAGGCTAGTTCAGATGCAGTTACCTGATTGGGGCGATATAGCCCATAACGCCAGACAAGTACCAGTTCAAATAGAAGTTCAGTTTCAGCATAAACTTCGGTTCAGTTCTATATTAGTTGCTAGTTTAGACCCTTGTTTAGCCTTCAACTTATATTCAAATTTCCATCTTACAATCATACTTTAGTATTCTTTACATATGCTTTCCACTCTGCATACTTGGTACATATCGTACTCACGTCCCTTTTGGGGGATACATTTCATGCTGTGCAGGTACAAATAGATCAGTAGTTGAGCCACATCAGTAGGCCATCTACTAGCTGTTGGAGTCACTCTGCTTACTCTTGGAGTTACTTATCTTTTGGTATATGTACAATCAGCCAGTTCGGGTATGGTGAGGCCCTAGCCCATCTAGTACTTATTTAGTTCAGCACTTCTTAAGGCCTGTAGATATGCACCTGTGCAGTTAGTATGTTTTTATATGTTAGCTTGTGTTAGCATTGTCGGCTTTCCAGATTGTACAGTTCTTATCAGCTATGCTTATGCTTGTTGAATTTATCAATGTATATTCATGATTAGTAGATTATCAGCAGGTTTAGTGTCGATCGACACTTAGTGTCAGTTATCCGTCGCGTACCTAGGCTTGGTCGTGACAAACATGGTATCATAATACTTTAGTATTAGGGTATTTGTTGGCTGTGTCTAATAGAGTCTTGTTCAGGAGTATGTTGCGCGTGATACTTATGAACATGAGGCTACGGGGCTTTATAAGATGATTGTCCTTCTTTCTTCTCTAGATCGTGCGATAGAGCTATGTTATAAGAATTCATCCTTCTAATGAAACATTTTATCTTTTATGATGCCATCAATGAGACTCATAGCTACCCAGAAGGGCAAAGCCATTGCTGGCCAGGGTACTAGCAGAGTACCCCCTGAGTTATATGAGCATGAGGAGTCCGACATGAGATTCCATCCGGAGCTTCACAGATTCTGTCTATTTAGGGAGAGGTTAGGGGTGCTCCGGCTACCACACCTCTGGCTCCTCAGCACGACGACATGAGGGAGGCTGTCAGATTGTTGACTTGCATTATAGCTACTCGGACCAGACGGCAGCATAAAGGTCCTCAGGGTGACGATACCAGTTCTAGGATTCGTGATTCACTCAGATTAGAGCCTCTAGCTTTCATGGGATATAGTACAATAGAGGATCCCTAGGATTTTCTAGATAGAGTAGCCATAGTACTTAGAGTTATGTATGCACAAATAGAGAGTCCATTGAATTGGTAGCATATAGATTACAACATCTCATAGCAGGTTGGTATACCACTTGGGAGATGTCTAGGGGAGCAAATGCTGCTCCAACTACACGGAGAGAGTTCTTAGAGGCCTTCCTCTGCCATTACTTACCTACAGAGACATGTAGAGCACGATTGGTTTAGTTCCTCACATTGAGACGGGGGTGGGGGGGGGATGAGTGTTGCTTACAACCTCCGCTTTAATTCTTTGGCGAGGTTTGCTCTTGCAGTTGTATCAGACATGGAGGATAGGGTACACATGTATGTAGCAGGACTTAGTCCTCACTTAGTAAATGAGTGTATGACTATATCTATGTAGCCGGGTGTGGACATTGCACATATTCAGGCATTCTCCTTAGCACTTGAGGAAATGAAAAAGAAGCAGAGGACTGACAGAGATAGAAGCTCAAGCAAGAGACGCAGATTTTTAGGTTTGTTTGGCGAGAAATTTGGTGCTAGTAGACAACAGAGTGTCAGGCAGCCAACAACTAGTACTCCTTTACGATTTCAAGGGCTGAGATCTGATCGACTTCTAGAGACTAGAGCTAGTCAGTCTTAACAAGCTTCAATCTTAACATCGAGGTGTTTCTAGTTAGGGTGGTTCATTTTACCCTAGGTGTTCTGATTGTAGTAGATGCCATTTGGGCCGATGCCTGTTGGGTGTAGATGCATGTTATGTTTGAGGCGAGTCAGACCATTTTATGAGAGATTGCCCGTCTATGAGTGGTAGTGATGCACTCAGCCAGTGATATCAGTTGCAGCTTCTTCAGGACAAGCATTCCCGTAAGGAAAGTCCCTCAGACACCAGTGGGCCGTGGTAGAGGCCGAGGCGAGCTCCTACTACAGGCGGTCCCCTGAATCGCACCTATGCTCTGGTTGGTCATTAGGACTTGGAGGCTTCGCCAAACATGGTTACAGGTACTTTATCAGTGAATTCTCATAATGTGTATGTGTTGATAGATCCTAGTTCTACACTATCATATGTTATTCCATTTGTTGCTACTAAGTTTAGGATAGAACTAGAAGCCATTAAACCTTTTGAGGTAGCCACCCCAATTGGTGATTCACTGGTAGCTATGCGTGTTGTTAGAGGTTGCACTGCTGTGATTGGCTACTGTAGTACTACAGCTGACTTGATTGAGTTAGAAATGGTTGACTTTGATGTTATACTTGGTATGGATTGGTTGTCTTCTTGCAATGATAATATTGACTATAGTGCGAAAATGGTCTAGTTCAATTTTCTAGAAGGGTCAGCTATAGAATAGTGAGGTGTTTCTGCATCGCCAAAAGGTAGATTTATTTCATACCTTAAGGTGAGGAAGACGATCGCCAAGGGATGCTTATATCATATAGTTCATTTTCAAGACATAGAGAAGGGAACACCGGCTCTTGAATCAGTTCTAATAGTGAATGAGTTCCCTAACGTATTTCCAGATGAGCTTCCAGGTCTTCCTCAAGAGCTGCTATAATGACAACCCAACCTTTCCTCAACCAATTCAACAACAAAACCATCCAAGGTTGTCCAACAACTTCCCCACAATCCCTATTAGCTCATGCATGTGATATGCGCACTCTCATCACCCATAATCAACCTAGAATTCGAAATTGGAGAATTGGAGAAAGAAATTCTTACCTTTTAAATACCCTAGCAAGTTCCTTTTGATGAAATTCCAAGGCCTAATCCAAGTTGAGTAGTGAAATCCTTGAATCCTTCCCTTTCTCTCACTAAAATAGCTCTCTCCTCTCTCTAAAATACTAGATAATCCCTTGGCTAAATACAACAAAATGGGGTCGGGGTTATAAAATTAGAAAAATGAAGCCCCGATGCAGATCTACGGTCGCATATGCGACCGCATAACGCTTCTGCGGTCAGCAAAATGGACCGCATAATGGCCCTCCGAAACTGGTTCTATGCAGGTCTGCGATCCGCAGACCAATTCTGAAGTCACACAAAGGACCGTAGAACCTCTTTTCGAAATTTCTTATGCTGGCTTCTACGACGGATGTGCAGTCCGTGAAACGGTTATGCGATCGCAGAATTGACCATAAATCAGCCTCCAAAATTTGCCCATTTCTCTGCTTCACTCCGCGGCTGATATGCGGTCCGCAGATCAGTTCTGCGGTCGCATAATTGATCGTAGTTATGCCCTGTTCTGCAACAGTTTTTTTCTTCAACTCCCCAACGCTTTGTTCAACCCAAAAAATCCGTACTGCGGCTCGTAAGCTCGCCGTGAAGATATTCTAAAACCTCAAATGCATTAGCCTCGGCACCCCGAAACCCTAAGTTTTTAGTGAAATTTTACGGGGTCTTACAAGACCTCGACTATTGGCCCCATGGTCGCTTCTCTTCTTGTTTCTCGTGAGGTTACGCCCATTCACGTTCCCACTGTGATATGCACTATATTGTTGATATCGATCTCAGACCGACCTTGATTCATGATCGACGACTCTCTTATGCCTATCGTCGGTGCTGATTGGGATAAACAGACCCAAAATGGGCTCCAAGTTGGTCGTTCTCGACCCTAATGTTTGACTGGTACCTGTTCTGGATGTTGGCCCAAGTTACTGTGGGGTGCTCTACCAAATTTTGTTTCAGTTGCTGCAAAGCCAAGGGGCATCGGGAGTTAAGTCCTTGATTGCCTGAACGGACCAATCGTCCGCAACTGGAGGGAAGTCCATCCGTTCCATTTGAATCCTTGCCACGAAATCCCTGAGCATCTCGTTGTCTCTTTGCTTAACCTTTAAAAGGTCCGATTTTCTGGTCTCGGCCTTGATGGCCCCGGCATGAGCCTTTACAAAAGCATCGGCGAGTATAGCAAATGAATCAATGGAATTTGGGGGAAAGTTGTGGTACCATATCATCGCTCCTTTTGACAGAGTCTCCTCGAACCTCTTTGATAACACTTACTCAATTTCGTCGTCTTCCAAGTGTTACCTTTGATGGCGCATGTGTAGGAGGTCACATGCTCATTTGGTTCTGTGGTTCCGTTATATTTTGGAATATCGGGCATATGAAACCTTATCAGGATTGGATTCGGTGCCGCGTTCGGAGGAAAAGGCTTTTGGACAAATTTTTTGGAGTCTGGGCCTTTCAATATTGGAGGCCCTCCTTGGATTTGATATACCCGAGAATGAGATGTCTCTACCTTCTTGTCGTTTGCCTCAATTTTCTTTTCATGTGATTCCACCTGTTTCGTTAATGCTTCTAGCATTTTCATTACTTTGGGATGACACCGGACTTAGCTTCGCTCGGCCTTTAGGTGATCTTCTCATTTCATCAGGAGTTTTCCAGGGACGGTTCAGGCTCAACTCCGCTGGGGGCGCAGCTTTGATTTTGCAGCTGCGCTATCTCCACCTTTTGAGCCTGCAACATTTAGAAGATCAATCGTAGGCTGACCCGTTGCCTTCGCCTTCGGGCGCTTCTCGACCCGTTGGTCGGGCTCCTCTGCAAATGCTGTTCTCGAGGTCAGTAGGCAGCTTGGCGTCGATGGCCACCTGCAAGTTAGTGTCGACTGGGTCTACAATTGGGACTCTGTTGTGATAAGCAGGGGGCACTTCATTGCTAGGCATCAGATTGTTGTTTCCGCCATGTTCGCCAGAGTCAGCCTCAACGTTCAAGTGAGCAGATTGAGAATTTGACATTTTTAAGTTGACCTAAAATTGAGACCTTAAAGAACAAGTGTAAAATTTAATGTGTTCTGGAGATTTGTATCAAACCACCACTACTATCCTTGGCCCCACGGTGGGCGCCAAACTGTTTACCCTTAAAATGAATAATAATTAAATTTGTACGTGGATTTAAGGATATGTGGATTGATTCAATACAAGAAATCAAGAACATTAGTTAAACAAATTAAAGATAAATAAATAACCAAACCAGTTACGATGTTGACTCCGGTCTTGAATTTAAACTTAATAATTGTCTTGCCCTCGACCGACTTTTGATTCGAAGCCAAATTTATATGAAGAATTATGATTAAAATTAGAAACTTTTGATAGCTAGAAAGCAGAGAAATAATTTTGTATTGCCTTGATATGCATGCTACAATGTGTCTATTGAATAAGAAACTTCCCCTTTATATAGTAGGAGAATTTTACCCATAGTACAATTCTAAAAAAGGTAAGAATCCTCCTTGTACATCAATCACTGATACGCTACGGGCATCGGGCGAGATCCGTACTGTGATATATGGATGGGTGCGGATATCACGGCCCTGTGTTAGTCGTGTGTAACCGTTTGTAATGCTTTCCAAGGTCTTGGAGCTCGTTCCGGGTTCGAGGGTGTTGTCTTGTTAGGCCGGCTGGCGAGCACCCCGTTCTAGCCTCGATTCAAAGAATTCTCATATTCGGTCTCTATCTCATACATTCATACTTCTTACTTCGTTTGACTCGCCGAGAATTCGCGGTGTGTGCTGACCCCGAGTTCACACGTATACAGTTCGTGAGAAGGTCCGAGACAAGGCTCTTATTGTTAAATATCTCAATTCTCATGATTAGATAGCTGATGTTTGCACTTAAGCTCTACCCAAACCACGCTACCAGTTATTATGAAGCAAGTTGATAGTGTTCCCACATCCTTCTCAACATGAGCGGGCATTTAAACGAAAAATATTAATAATTATGATAGGTATCACAACTAGAAGTATTGTATATCTACGCCTCCTATATCCTTCCTCTTTGTGTATTCCAATAATGTTAGAAGACTAGGGGTCCAATGAAACCTCTGTATACATATTGATTTGTATCTTCAGAGATATCTAAAGAAGAAAAACTTCTTTCAATATGCATTGCGAAAGACTTTTGATGATTCATATAACAAATAGGGCAATTTTAATTTCTTTTAGAGAATGCTTCAGGACTTATTTTGTGAAGCAATAAGAGCATTAGCATGAGTATCTTGGCAGATGTGTTATCTGGAGATAATGTTCTTCAATCTAGTCTTTACTGTATTTGGATTTGTGTAAGTTTTTCATTAACCACATATTCTCCCATTTTTTTCTGAATTATATGATTTTCTTTTTAGTTGCTCGAAAAAAGAAAACAATATTGGATGGAGGAATACCTAGAATGTTCAATAGGCGCCCTAGAGAAGTTCGAGAAGTATCATCCTTGGTAGCTTATCTCTGTCTTCCTGGGGGATCTTAGAGGAGAATTATTAGATTTTATAGCCTTCCCTTCCTATGTGGATTAAAAGGTGTGTTTTTTACCTAGCCCAGTTTTTCTCGTAGCCCACTAATATCAAGACGCATAAATATGACCAATTTTAGGTATGAATTACAGGAAGAGAGAAACAGCAAGAGAGCAGCCATTTTTGAAGCCTTTGAATGAGAGGAAATTGCGTTCTTTTGCTTCAGAAAATTTCTGCTCCGACAGACCGCTTCAAATAGCATTTTTTGACTTGTTAACCATTGAATCGCGCTCACTTTGAATTGAGAGTTCTCAACTTTTGGTTCTTGTTTTTCAACAGTGGAGATTTGATTTGCAGGCATGTAGCTTTGATCTTTGAGGCGTGAACAGTAGCTCGTTTTTGAGATGATTTCTTTCCTTTCTTTAATTGAATTGGTGCTATCTTATTTCTATTGTTGCTCTTGGTTTGATAATTGCTTTATGACCTATTTAGAGAACTTTTATAACTCTTGTGATTGATTTAGTGGAGCTTTGAGGGCATTTTATCCCGTGATTTTTGCTCTTCACATTGAAGAGGTTTTCCACATAAAGCTTAGTTTCTCATGTGTTTCACTATTTTCGAAGATGAATAGCACTTTAAAATTCGCAACAAAGCACATCTCTCTTGAGCAAAGTCAAGTTCCCCCAAACATCTCTTCATCTGGAGCAACTCCTTACAAGCTTCAGCGGCAGAAATTGCCATGTAAGGGAATCACATGTTTGCAACCTAAATTGCCAAGATACAGCTCTCCCTACAAAGGTAACCAAGTAACCACAAGTATACTTACGAGTATCAACATCACCTTCCATATCCGAACCAATGTGACCACAAAGAATAGGATTCCATATCCGAAAAAAACAAATTCAGACTAGAAGTGCCATAAGATATCTCATTTCTACTTCACCGCATTTCAATGCTCTCTTCCTAGATTAGAAAGAAAACAACTAACAATACCAACATCATAAGAAATATCTGGTCTTGTAAAAATCATTGGATACATCATACTGGCAACAATTGAAGTATAAAGATCTTTCTTCATATGTTCCTTCTCATTATCCCTAGAATGACAATGCTTCGTGCTTAATTTGAAGTGCATATCTAAAGGTGCACTGACAACCTTAGATTTATCCATGTCGAACGTGAAAAGTACTTTTTTAATGTACTTCCTTTGTGACAACCACAACTTTTTGGCCTCTCTATCAAGGACAATCTGCATGCTAAGAATCTGCCTTGCTGGTCCTAAGTCTTTCATAGCAAATGACTTTTTCAATTCTTGCTTCAACTTCTAAATCCTGCAAGCATTGTGACAAAAAACAAGCATGTCATCAACGTAAAGTAATAAAATAATAAACTTATCATTAGAAAATTTTTGGCACAAAAACACAATTGTCTGAAGAAATCTTCTTGAAGCCCTGCTAACTTACAAAAGAATCAAACTTCATGTATCACTGCGCGAGAGCTTGTTCAAATCATACAAGTTCTTCTTCAATTTGCAAACATTATTCTCTTTTCACTTGACTTCAAATCCTTCTAGATTTTTGTAATAAATTTCTTCATCTAAATAACCATGAAGAAAAATTATTTTAATATCCATTTGCTTAACCTCTGAATCTAGAATTGCAACTAATCCTAGAACAACACGAATGGATGACATCTCCACAATTGGAGAGAATATTTCATCAAAATCAACTTCTTTTTCTCATTAATACCCCTGACAACTAATTTAGCCTTATACCTTGTAATTGGGTTGTCATCTTCATGTTTCATCCTGAAAATTCACCTATTTTACAAAGCTATTATGTCTTCAGATAGCTTAACCAAATCAAAGGTATGAGTATCATACAAGAATTTTATCTCATTTTTCATAGCATCACACCACTTTTCTTTTTCTTTACTATCCATGGCCTCTTCAAAACTTTTAAGTTCCCACCTCCCATCTGTCAAGAGTACATACTCAGTAGGAGGATAACAAGATGAAGATATTTTCTCTCTAGTAGATCTTCTAAAAGAACTCTCTGGAGCATTAATAATAGTTGGTTGCTGGCCAACCACATCATATTGCACTAGAGCATCAACAATATTATGCTAGTCATTCTGAACATGATCACTATCTTCATTATCTACTTGATTATCATCAGTGGTGGAATAGTAACAAGAATTGGATCTACATCAACTAAGCTCTCACTGCTCTGGGAATCAATCTTCTCAGCTTTGTCAAAATATTCAATTGTCTTGTTTTTAAAGAACACAACATCGCGGCTTTTAACAAGTTTCTCTCAATTGGATTATAGAAACGATAGCCTAATTCATCTTGACCATAACAGATTAAGATACACCACCTAGTTTTAACATCGAACTTTAACCTCTCATCCTTAGGAACATGCACAAAAGCCTTTATCCTATGACTCTCAAGTGATCGTAAGAAATGTTCTTACAAAATCAAACTCTATCAGGGACATCTCTATCCAACAAGATAGTAGGAGACACAAATTGATAGCATAAGCAGCAGTATTGAATGCTACTGCCCAAAAGGAGTCTGACAGCTTAGTATCTAAAAGCAAATGTCAAACCGTCTCAACAAAGTTTTATTCACCCTCTTTGCTAATCCATTTAACTGAGCAGTCTTCTGATGCCGAAGACCCTGCGATCTGTAATAATTATCAAAAGGACCAATATATCACCACTATTCGAAGCCAAATGTATATGAGAACCTTTCGATAGCTTGAAAGCGGAGAAATAAATTTGTATTGACTTGATATGCATGTTACAATATGTCTATTGAATAAGAAACTTTCCCTTTATATAGTAGGGGGATTTTGCCCCTAGTACAATTATAAAGAAGGTAAGAATCCTCCTTGTACATCAATCACTGATACGCTACCAACATCGGGCGAATTCTGCACCGTGATATACAGATGGTGCAGATATCACGGTCCTATGTTAGTCGTGTGCAACCGTTTGTAATGCTTTCCGAGGACTTGGAGCTCGTTCCGGGTTCAGGGATGTAGTCTTATCAGGCTCGTTGGCGAGCACCCGTTCTAGCCTCGATTCAAAGAGTTCTCATATTCGGTCTCTATCTCATTCATTCATACTTCTTACTTCTTTTGACTCATCGAGAACTCGGGGTGTGTGCTGACCATGAGTACTCCCTTATACAGTTCGTGAGAAGGTCAGAGACAAGGTTCTTATAGTTAAGTATCTCAATTCTCATGATAAAATAGCTTATGTTTGCACTTAAGCTCTACCCAAACCGCGCTACCAGCTATTGTGAAGCAAGTTGATAATGTTCCCACATCCTTCTCAACTAGAGGGGGCATTTAAACGAAAAATATTAACAACTATGATACGTATCTAGAAGTATTGTATATCAACACCTCCTGTATCCTTCCTCTTTGTGTATTCCATTAATGTTAGAAGACATGGCTTCCAACGAAACCTCTATATACATATTGATTTGTATCTTCAGAGATATCTAAAGAAGAAAAACTTCTTTTAATATGCATAGAATTTTGATGTTCATATAACAAATGGGGCAAATTTAATTTGTTTTAGAGAATGCTTCATGACTTATTTTTTGAAGCAATAAGAGCACTAGCATGAGCATCTTGGCAGATGTGTTATTTGAAGCTAATGTTCTTGAATCTAGTCTTTACTGTATTTGGATTTGTGTACGTTTTTCATTAACCACATATTCTCCAATTTTTTTTTTTCTGAATTATATGATTTTCTTTTTAGTTTCTTGAAAAAAAAAATATTGGATGGAGTAATACCTAGAACGTCCATTAGGCGCCCTAGAGAAGTTCGAGAAGTGTCATCGTTGGTAGCTTATCTTTGTCTACCCGGGGATCTTATATCACCGGGTAAAGTTATAGCGGTTGATGGAGGATTCACCAGTCAATGGTGTTGGGAAAAAATAAGTAGAAGCAATGTGCACAATAAAGTAGCAGCGAATAATATCCAAATCTAACTTTTTTAATCTATTTAAACAAAGAGAAGACAAACAAATTTAAGCTCAAATGTATACATATAGCTAGTATGCCAACCAAGAAGAATATGTCATGGTAAAATAGCGAAACACATGAGACACTAAGATTAATGTGAAGAGTAAAAACCACGGGACAAAATGCCCTCAAAGCTCCACTAAATCAATCACAAGAGTTATAAAAGTTCTCTAAATAGGTCATTAAGCAATTATCAAACCAAGAGCAACAATAGAAATAAGATCGCACCAATTCAATTGAAGAAAGGAAAGAAATCACCCGAAAAACGAGCTACTGTTCACGCCTCGAAGACCAAAGCTACATGCCTGCAAATCAAATCTCCACCATTGAAAACAAGAACCAAAAGTTAAAAACTCCCAGTTCAAATTGAGCGCAATCTAATAGTTAACGATTCAAGAAATGCTATTTGAATCAGACTGTCGGAGCAAAAAAATTTTGAAGCAAAAGAACGCCATTTCCTCTCATTCAAAGGCTTCAAAAATGGTTGCTCTCTTGCCGTTTCTCTCTTGTTGTAATTCAGACCTAAAATTGGTCATATTTATGCATCTTGATATCAGTGGGCTATGAGAAAAACTGGGCTAGGTAAAAAACGCACCTTTTAATCCACATAGGAAGGGAAAGCTAAAAAATCTAATAATTCTCCTCCTCCCGACTATTTGGAGTAGACCACCATTCCGGTGATCAAACAACATTCTTCAAACTTTTCTCTTGGCAAAGATTTGGTCAACATGACTGAACCATTATCATCTATGTGAATCTTTTCAAGTTCAAGAAGCTTAGATTCCAACACATCTCGAATCTAATAGTATTTCATATCAATATGTTTAGACCTACCATGGAATGTAGAATTTTTGCCAAGACAAATAGCACTTTGAAATTCACAACAAAGCACATATCTCTCTTGAGAAAAGTCAAATTCCCCCAAACATCTCTTCATCTGGAGCAACTCCTTACAACCTTCAGCGGCAGAAATTGCCAAGCTAGGGAAACACATGTTTGCAACCTAAATTGCCAAGATCCAGCTCCCCTACAAAGGTATCCAAGTAACCAGAAGTATACTTGCGAGTATCAACATCACCTGCCATATCTGAACTAGTGCAACCACAAAGAATAGGATTCCATGTCCTAAAATACAAATTCAGATTAGAAGTGCCATAAGATATCTCATTTCTACTTCACCGAATTTCAATGCTCTCTTCCTAGATTAGAAAGAAAATGACTAACAATACCAACATGATAAGCAATATCTGGTCTTGTAAAAATAATTGCATACATCATACTGGCAACAACTGAAGTATAAGGATCTTTCTTCATATGTTCCTTCTCATCATCCCTAGAATGACATTGCTTCGTGCTCAATTTGAAGTGCATATCTAAAGGTGCACTGACAACCTTAGATTTATCCATGTCGAACGTGCGAAGTACTTTTTGAATGTACTTCCTTTGTGATAACCACAACTTTTTGGCCTCTCTATCAGGACAATCTGCATGCTAAGAATCTGCCTTGCTGGTCCTAAGTCTTTCATATGAAAAGACTTTTTCAATTCTTGCTTCAACTTCTGAATCCTTCAAGGATTATGACCAACAACAAGCATGTCATCAACGTAAAGTAATAAAATAATAAACTCATCATTAAAAATATTTTGCATAAAAACAAAATGGTCTGAAGAAATCTTCTAGTAGCCCTGCTAACTAACGAAAGAATCAAACTTCATATATAAACATCATGTATAAACTTCATGTATAAACATCTTCTTCTTCACTGCCTGACAGCTTGTTCAAATCATACAAGCTCTTCTTCAATTTGCTAACATAATTCTCTTTTCACTTGACTTCAAAACCTTCTAGATTCTCCTAATAAATTTTTTCATCTAAATAACCATGAAGAAAAATTGTTTTGACATCCATTTGCTTAACCTCGGAATCTAGAAGTGCAACTAATCCTAGAACAACATGAATGGATGATATCTTCACAACTGGAGAGAATATCTCATCAAAATCAACTTCTTTTTCTGATTAAAACCCTGACAACTAATTTAGCCTTACACCTTGTAATTGGGTTGTCATCTCATTTTTCATAGCGTCAAACCACTTTTCTTTTTCTTTACTATCCATGGCCGCTTCAAAACTTTTAGGTTCCCACCCCT
>MCJB01020825.1:38855-79148 GCA_002018475.1 Nicotiana obtusifolia
CCCCCCCCCCATCTGTTATGAGTACATACTCAGTAGGAGGATAACAAGATGAAGATATTTTCTCTCTAGTAGATCTTCTAAAAGAACTCTCTAGAGCATTAATAATAGTTGGTTGCTGGCCAACCACATCGTGTTGTACTGGAGCATCAACAACATTATGTTGGTCATTCTGAACATGATCGCTATCTTCATTATCAACTTGATTATCATCAGTTTAAAGATTTTCATTCGGTGGAATACTAACAGGAATTGGATCTACATCAACTAAGCTCTCATTGCTCTGAGAATCAACCTTCTCAACTTCGTCAAAATATTCAATTGTCTTGTCTTTAAAGAACACAACATCGCGGCTTTAACAAGCTTCTCTCAGTTAGATTATATAATCGATAGCCTAATTCATCTTGTCCAGAACAGATTAAGATACAACACCTAGTTTTAACATCCAACTTTGACCTCTCATCCTTAGGAACATGCACAAAAGCCTTACACCCGAAGACTTTCAAGTGATTGTAAGAAATATTCATCCAAAATCAAACTATGTCAGGGACATCACCATTCAACGAAATTGTAGGAGACACAAACTGATAGCATAAGCAGTAGTATTAAGTGCTACTGCCCAAAAGGAGTCTGACAGCTTAACATTTGAAAGCAAATATCTAACCGTCTTAACAAAGTTCTATTCACCCTCTTTGCTAAACCATTTAACTGAGCAGTGTTCTGATGCCGAAGACCCTGCGATATGCAATAATTATCAAAAGGACCAATATACTCACCACTATTGTTTAAGCAGATGCATTTTAATTTCTTCCCCGTCGGCCTCGTAACCAAGGCCAGAAAATTCTTGAACACATCAAGTACTTGATCCTTGGACTTCAAAGGAAATACACAGAGTTTGTTAGAACGATCATCAATGTAAGTCACAAAGTAAAGTGCACCACCACGAGACCTTGTTTTAAAAGGACCACATAAATCAAAATGTTCAAATTCCAATAAATCAAGCTTTCTTGAAGGTGGATGACTTTTGAAGGATATTATAATAAACCTCATCATCAAGCTTTCCTACAGAGAGTAATTCAGCCAAACATCTGGAGCATTCTTGACATTGTTAAAAACTAATCGGGAGCCATTATTAGTTTTCAAACAAAGAGTAAAAATGCCAAATACATCAACCTCACTATCATTGCCCATTTAAACTTCCCAAAGTTACCTTGAGTATAAGAAGAAAGTATTCTTTGTTTCGCATGAGAAGTGACACCTGAATCCACAAAGCAGCTAGTCTCATCACGAACAAGAGTATTGACATTTTCAACGCAGAATAAAGAAAATCATCATCAATAATAGCAGCCACACGATTTTCATTGTCGCTATCTTTCTTCAGTTATCTTATTTCTCTCTTAAACCAATAAAATATTTCTTGATATGCCCTCTCTTGTTACAATGATTACATGTAACATTCTTGTACATGGACCTTGACTTGCTTCTACTTTTGCCTCTGTCATTCTGACCTCTAAAGTTACATCTCCCCCTGTCTTCAGTAGCCAAAACATCATACTGTGCAGCTGAAGAAGATGAAGCCTAAGATTATCTTCTCATCTCTTCATTCAAGAATCCCTCTTAGTATACTCCATAGTTATAACACTATTGGGAGAAAAATTAGTCAAAGAAACTCGAAAAGTTTCCCTAGAGTCATGAAGAGTATTCAAAAGCTAGAGTCTGTGTATTTCTTCATAATATCTTGTATCCATTTCAGATACTGGTCAAAGGACACCCTAAAATTAATTATATGATTAGTAATAGGACTGACTTCTCTGCGTTGAATATTCATCAATATTTTAGTAGGAACAACTTGTTATTTCCAGTCTTTGAAGCATAAAGTGTCTCAATCTTTTCCCACAAACTTCTAGCATGTGTCTCAATCACAATATAATTACGCTATTTTTTTCAACCCATTGCCTAATATAGCCACAAATATATAACTGCTCAAATTCCCAATCTTCATCATATAGAGATTCGAGGTTTTTTTTGGAAGCAATCACAGGTAAATGTATTTTATGAAGATCTTTCATCTTTCCTTTCCAATTTTGATAATTACTGCCATTTAAACAAACTTTGTTGCTCATATTCGCCTCCATCATTCAAATAAGAAATCACCAATCAGTACAATAACCACAATGCTTTGATACTACTATGTTGGGGAGAAACAAGCACAAGCAATGGCACGATAAGGTAGCAGTGGAATAATACCCAAGTCTAACTTTCCCAATCTATTTAAACCAAGAGAAGACAAAACAATTCAAGCACAAACGTATATGAATATCAAGTATATAAACGAATAAGAATATGGCAGTGTAGATAATTAAATACACGAGACACCAAGATATTACGTGAAAAACCTCTTCAATGGAAAAGTAAAAACCAGGGGATGAAAGGCCCTCAAAGTGTAATGACTCGATAGGTCGTTTTGAGTTCTAGCTCTCTATTTCGTGCTTTAAGTCTTTGAATAGCTTAATTTGATGAATCATGAATTGCGTGAATGGTTCGTTTTGATTTAAAAAAGTTTAGTTGTGTTTCTACGAAGTAAAATTAATTTAGAACTATATAATTGTTGGAGTTGACCATGGTTAACATTCTTGGTAAATGACCACGGATCGGTATTTTGACAATTCCGGTAGGTTCTGTGATGACCCGACAAGTCGTCTCACGAGTTACTGCTCCGTCTTCCCCAATATCTGTATCGTTATGCCTTGTTATCAATGTTTTAGGTAATTTAATTGAGTAAGTTGCATTCGGAGTGAAATCGGTAAGAAATAAGACACTTAGTCTCTTTCAAGGAGGCTTAAATTGTAAAAGTCAATTGTATGTTGACTTATGAGTTAGAAGGCTCGGATGTGAATTCCGATGATTCGGTTAGTTTCGGGAGATGATTTATGGCTTAGGAGTGTGATCGGAATAAGTTTTGGAGGTTCCGTGTAGAATTAGGCTTGAATTGATAAAGTTAGAATTTGGCGATTTCCGGTAGATAGGCGAGATTTTGATCCGAGGGTCGAAATGGAATTCCGAAAGTTGCTGTAGCTTCGATATGTGATTTATGACTTTTGTGCAAAATTTCAGGTCATTCAGACGTGGTTTGGTCGGGTTTAGATCGAAAGAGCGATTTAGAAGATTTTGAGATCCTTAGGCTTGAATCCGATGCGAATTTGATGTTATGATGTTGATTTGAATGTTCCGAAGGTTGGAACAAGTTTGAATAATGTTATGGGACATGTTGGAGTGTTTGGTTGAAGTCCCGGGGGTCTCGAATGGATTTTGGATGGTTGATGGAGTTTAACTTTGGCATTTTAAGAATGTGTCGATGTCGTATCTTCAAGAATAAGAGGTATAATATTATGAAAATGGACTCCAAATTCAGTTTTAATTAAAGCATTAGATCCGTATCCAAATTTCGGAGCCATAGCAAAAAGAATCGTCCAATTCGGACATCGTATGAGAAAGTTATGCCTATTTTCGTGTCAAGGAAAAAGTCTGCAGAATTGTCAAATCCGCGATCGCGGATTGACCGCGGATCAGCTCTGTGAACCGCAGAATTGACAAGGAGGTCGCAAACTGAGGCAGAAAGGGTCTATAAGCGGGGGGTTTGGCCATTTTGGCCATTTTAACATATTTGGGGCTAGGGAGGTCGGATTGAGGCGATTTTTGAGGCAATTTTCAAGGAAAACATCGGGGTAAGTGTTCTTTATCATAAATCCTTCATAGATCATGATTCCATACTCATTTACATCATGAATCCATGAATTTATGGAAGAAAAATAAAAAAAAAATTCCAATCTTCCAAGAACGAAAATTTAAGATTTGAAAGCCAATCCGATGTCAGAATTCGACAAATTTTATATGGTTAAACTCGTGAGAAGATAAGGAACCCGTTGGGGTGAAAAGTACTGAATTTTGAGATGTGGGACCGGGGCTCGGGTTTTGCTAATTTCAGGATTTCTTAGTAAATTCGATTGTTTTTGCTTGGGTTTTATTCGCTCAACATATTGTGACGTAATTGTTCTGAATTTGGATAGATTCGACGCACGTAGAGGCCAATTCAAAGGGAAAAGGCATCGCGGGCTAAGGATTTAGCCGGTTTGAGGTGAGTAATGATTGTAAATGATGCTCTGAGGGTTTGAAACCCCGGATTGCACATCGAAGTGCTATATTGAAGTAAGGCACACGCTCGATGATGAGCGTGGGGTCGTTTACTACTGGGGATTGTGACTTGGTCCGTCCCGATTGATGATTTTTACTACCTATTTGATTGGAACTGATTTAATAATATAATGACTTGGGCTTCTAGCCATATTTGGGCTTCGTGCCGGTTATGTGAACCCTTCAGCGGTAATTTTTCACTGTTTACTGAAATCATATTTGGGCTTCACGCCGGTTATGTAAACCCTTCGGGGGTATTTGTTAATGATTTGAATCATTATTTGAACTCAGTTTTGAAAACTAAATGATGTTTTCAACTGATTTTGAAATGGATCAGGTGGCACGCCGCCACGGATATGATGTAAATGGGATCGGGTGGCACGGCGCCACGAGATATGATATAGTGCTTGGGCCGTAAGAAGCCCCTCCCGGAGTCTGAACCACCCTCAGTGAGCGCAGGGTACCCATTATGATAATTACAGTTGGTAACAATGACAACTGTAGGTTACAGTTGGTAACAATGAAACTGATAACCGGAGATGGGTAGATAATGCAGTTGGTAACAATGACAACTGTAGGTTACGGTTGGTAAAAATGACAACCGGTAACCAGAGATAATACAGTTGGTAACAATGACAACCGTAGGTTACAGTTGGTAACAATGACAACTGGTAACCGGAGTTTGATAGATTTACAGTTGGTAACAATGACAACTGTAGGTTACAGTTGGTGACAATGACAACTGGTAACCGGAGTTTGAAAGATTTTACTGTTTTAAATGATACTAACCCAGGGATGTTACAGTTGGTAACAATGACAACTGGTAACCAGAGCTGGGGAGATTTTACTGTTTTTAAATGATATTGAGCCGAGGGGCAGTTTTAAAGTGCTTTCTTTTACTTCACGTTATTTACTTGAAAGATGCACATGTTTTACCTGTTGAAAGGAGTTTCTACTTGAATTTACACTGGTTTACTATTTCACTGATGCTTCATTACTTCATTATGGATTGCCTTGTGCATTATGTGTTTTCTTACTTTCAGTTATTATTTATGTGTATTACTCACTGAGTTGGAAGTACTCACATTACTCCCTGCACCATGTGTGCAGATTCAGGCGTTATCGGTTCCACCCCGAGGTATTGACTACTACTATTGTCAGGGTGGTGATTCAGAGACTACGAGGTAGCTGTTGGCGTTCGCAGCCCCGTATCTCTTTTATCTTGTTGTCCCATTTTCTTCAAATAATTGTGCCAAAGACATTGTAATAGTTATTTTATTATTAGTATTTCATTAGTGGCTCATGACTTTGTGACAACCCGATCTGAGGGCTGTAGTCGGGATGGTTTACCATCTTTTTCCGCAAATTACTGTTATTAAACCGTACTTATTTTATTTTCGTATTGTTAACTGTTTAAATGAAGTTTGGTTTGAATCGGCTGGCCTTGTCTTCATGAGAGGCGCCATCACGATCGGGTTGGGATTTTTGGGTCGTGACAGGTTCGTATGATGATTTTGAACTTGTACGTATTAGTTCGGGTTTTGGGTGACCGAGGCTGTTTTGGAATTTAAGTTTAAGAACATGTGAATTCTTGAGTTTTGATGCTTGATTCTTGATTTTAGCTGTTATTTTGATGTTTAAATCTTGTGAGCGAGTTCGTATGAGGTTATTTTACTTATGTGGATGTTTGGGGTGGAACTCGGGGAGTTCCAGTGAGTTTCCCATTTGCAAAAGTGGGATGGGGAGGACAATTTCGCAATTATGAAGGTGGTGCTGCATTTGCTACCACTGTAATTTCAATATGTGTGGCATTTGCGGAATTTGAGGCTCCAGGCCATTTTCGCGTCTGCGAATACTGGTTCGCATTTGTGAGTAGAGCAATTGCAAACCAGGGTTCGCAATCAACATCTATAGTGGGTAAAAATAAAGAATTTCATTTTTGAGACCTAGGCTTTTTGAGAAGCGATTTGTGAATAGAATTTTCTACCCATCTTTGAGGTTTTGTAATTTTAACTTGTGTTGGATAGATTTTCGTAACTTTCCATAGTGTCACGACTCAACTCCCACCGGAGCGGTGACGACGCCTAATACTACTTTCTAGGCAAGCCAACAGTCACATAATAGCTCAACATTTGAATAAACATGGTTTAATGTACATAACAACAAAAATATGATAATTATCTGATAAAAATAATAAAATTTCTGCTACAATAATTGTCAAAATCTGGTGTCAACGATTACATGAGCAATACTGAGTATCAAAACATAAACCAAATCCTTATTAAAACTATTTTAGTAATACAACAGTACTGAAGAAAAGAAAGGGAAAGAGAGTCAAGGCCTGCAGACGTCATGGCAGCTACCTTGAAGTCTCCAAGCACTGGTACTAGCACAGATCTAGCAATCAACACATCCAGATGCACCCGGATCCGCACACGAAGTGCAGAGTGTAGTATGAGTACAATCGACCACATGTACTCCGCAAGTAACAAAACTAATCTTGGGCTGAAAGCAGCGATGAGCTCAGAAAAAGACAGTCAAAAGCCAATATAAACGACATCACAGCCATAATGATGACAATAGAAATAAGTATCTCTAAGTAATTATCTAAATATGCTCGTTCATGTTACAGGAATTTTAGACATGCTTTCAAGTATAACAATTAAAGCCCAACAGTGATAAAATATGTCAATTACAACTAGCATGATGAAGGATACATCTCTATGCCAACATGTCAAGTATGCATGCCAAAGAATGATTCACGGTGATATCCCCACGTACTCTCACTCTCAACATACTCAATCTGCCTGCCTAAAATGCCCACTCATCAAACACACTCAATCACTTAGCACTTTATGGAGGCCTAGAATTAATGCCCTTTACCAAAGCACGTGTATATATGAATCATTGTGTCTGCGTTTACCGCTGGTTTGTCAGACTACAAAGGGATGGATCCTGCCCAAGCGTTAATATAAAGCCAATAAGGCCTACTATGGCGTGCAGTCCGATCCACATAATAATAATAATAATAATACTAATAATAATAATAATAATAATAATAATAATAATAATAATAATAATAATAATAATAATAATAATAATAATAATTAATAACAATAAAATAATAAACCCAATATAGTCTGCTGCGGCGTGCAGCCCGATCTACAATAACACTCTCAACATGGCTCAAAGGCCCACCTCAATCATCAATCTCTCAAGTCTCACGGGATCACAATCTCAGGTGATTCAGCTCAACAACTCCACACATGGAAAAGCAATGATAACATGTTATGTAACCATGAATGATGAACAAAGACTAGGATATAATATGTAAATGAAGAAGCATGACTGAGTATATAATTATAGTTAAGTCAAATATCTCAAAACAACAGAAATAATCTCATCATGTTCAATCAAATAACCACATAGTCTAGATATGATTTCCAACATGAATCGTAGCTCAGATAATCAAACAAGTAGGAAAACACGGATAAAACAAAACATGATAGCAACAAGTACTAAAAGCCTACCTGGATCGTTATTACCCCGGTGTATGCCCACACGCCTGACACCTAGCATGTGCGTTACCCCAACACATCACGAATAACATGTTTCCAAGGGATTAATACCCTCAATTCAAACTTTAGAAATGTTACTTATCTCAAAACTCACAACTGAATACTCTAACAAGCCATTGCCTCGTGAATCGGCCTCCGAACGACTCGAATCTAGCCACAAATAAAATAGTACAATCAGTAATATCCGTTGGAAAGAATCTCAAATGTTAAAACTAGAATCTTGAATCAAAATCGGAAAGCCACCCAAAAAGTCAACCTCGGGCTCGCACCCCAGAACCTAACAAAATTCACAAATTCCGATCACCCATTAAAATATGATCCAACCATATTAAATTCATCCAATTCCATCCATAAATCGACCTCCAAATCCCCAATCTCACTCTCCAACCACATGGTCTAAAATCCCCAAATTTTATTTCAAATTTACATAAACAACGTGTAATAATCAATAGGTAATCAATATTTATCAATAAAAATGATAAATCTTCATTTACCTCTTCAATTGTAGCAAAACGTCTCTCACAAATTGCCTCCAATCGAACTCCAAAAATTCAAAAATTAAAACAAAATGACCAAACCCTCATTTAATACACTGCCCCAGCGATTTCGTACCTGCAGCTCACTTAACTGCACATGTGGTCTCACTTTTGCACAAAAGTTTCCGCATCTGCAGCTTCCTCCAAAAGCCGATCGTCCGCTTCTACGGAGTAACCCTTGCATGTGTGGTCTCAGACCTTCCTGCCAATACACGCTTATGCAGTCACACCTGCACTTCTGTGCATGCGCATCTGCCCTCTATCTTCGCATATGCGGAAACCCATGCCCCTCCTCAATTTTGCTTCTGTGCTCAGCTGCCCGCACCTGCGAGCTCGGAGGTGCATAAACCACCTTGCACCTGCGCTCCTCCCAGCTCCAGCCAAATTCGACATATGCGCACAATGGGCCGCATCTGCGGCTGCACACCTGGGGCTATCATCTCGCAAGTGCGATTTCCGCAGCTTCAGCAACCTTCAGAAATTCTACCAAGTCAAAACATGCCGCAACTCATCTGATTTACACCTGAGACCCTCGGGACCCCATCCAAATACACCAATCAGTCCTAAAACACGTTATGAATTTACTCGAAGCCTCAAATCACATCACACAACATCGAAATCACAAATTGCACCCCAATTAAAGCATAATGAAACTAATGAACTTCCAACTTCTAAAACTAATGCCGAACCGTATCAAATGAACTCCGTATGACCCGAAAATTTGCACATAAGTCATAAGTGACATAACAGACCTTCTCCAACTCCCGGAACCAAATTCTGAACCCGATATCCACAAAGTCAACTCTCGGTCAAACCTCTCAACCTTCCAAACCTTCAACCTTCCAAATTTCACCAAAGTCCTTAAACCAATCTACAGACCTCCACATCAACATCCGGACATATGCTTGAGTCCAAAATCACCATACAAAGCTATTGGAATCATCAAACTCCATTCCGGAGTCATTTGCATAAAATACAAACTCTGGTCGACTCTTTCAACTTAAGCCGCCAACCTTGGGACTAAAAGTCCCAATTCACTCCGAAACATCTCCGAAACCAAACCAACCATCACAGCAAGTCACATACCCACAAATAAAAATAGAAGAAGCAATAATTATTGGAATAAGGCTACAATACTCAAAACGACCGCCTCGATCGTTACATTCTCCCCTTCTTAAACAAATGTTGTCCTTGAACGGGTCTAGAATCATACCTGGAGTCTCAAATAGGTGCGGATACTATATTCTTTGACCTCAACTTCGAAACTTGCTGGTCCAAAATGGCCATCACCTCCACATCATAAGTCAAATCCCGATCTAACTGAACTGTGCTGAAGTCCAAACATGTGACAGATCACCATAATACTTTTGGAGCATAGAAATATGAAACACTAGGTGAACACCTGATAGACTAGGTGGCAAGGCACGTCTATAGGCCACCTCTCCAATCCTCTCAACCACCTCAAAAGGACCAATATACCGAGGGCTCAACTTGCCCTTCTTCCCGAACCTCATAACACCCTTTATGAGCGAAGTCTGAGCAAAACCTTCTCGCGCACCATATATACAAAGCTCTTCTACCTGGACTATGTTGTACGAATCCGCTCCTAGATCAACTTCACATTCTCCAAGGCATCACGGACCAAATTAGTGCCCAACAATTTAACCTCCCTAGGCTCAAACCAACCAACTGGAGAACAACATCTCCTCCCATATAAGGCCTCAAAAGGATCCATCTGGATAGTCGACTAAAAGTTGTTGTAGGCGAACTCTGCTAACAGAAGAAACTGATCCCATGAACCTCCAAAATCCATAACACATGCACGTAACATCCTCCAAGATGTGAATAGTGCGCTCGTACTACCCATCCGTCTGAGGATGGAATGTTGTACTCAACTCAACCCGTGTGCCCAACTCTCGCTGCACTGCGCTCCAAAACTACGATGTGAACTGCGTGCCTCGGTCAGAAATGATGGAAATGGGCACGCCATGCAAATGGATAATCTCTAGGATGTAAATTTGATCCAACCGCTCTGCAGAATAGGAAGTCACCACCAGAATGAAGTGTGCGGAATTAGTCAACCGGTCCACAATCCCTGGAAAACCTACCAAAAAATCCATAGTGATGCGCTACACTACTGAGTATCAAAACATAAACCAAATCCTTAGTACAACTGTTTGAGTAATAGAATAGTACTGAAGAAAATAAAGGGAAAGAGAGTCATGGTCCGCGGATGTCATAGCAGCTATCTTGAAGTCTCCAAGCACTGGTACTAGCACGGATCTAGAAATCACTACATCTAGATGCACCTGGATCTACACAAGAAGTGCAGAGTGTAGTATGAGTACAACCAACCCCATGAAATCAATAACTAACAAAACTAACCTTTGGTTGAAAGCAGTGACGTGCTCAAAAAAAGACAATCAAAAGCCAAAATAAATGACATCATAGATATAATGGTGACAATAGCAATCAGTAACTCTACGTAATTATCAAAATCTGCTTGTTCATGTTTCAAGAATCTTAGACATGCTTTCAAGTATGACAATTAAAGCCCAACACTGATAAGAACATGTCAATTATAGCTACCATGAGGAAGGAAACATCTCTATGCTTACTTGTCAAGTATGCATGTCAAATAAATTATTTCACAGTGATATCCCCAAGTGCTCTCGCTCTCAACATACTCAATTTGCCTGCCTCAAATGTCCACTCATCAAACACACTTAATCACTCAACACTGTACAGGTGGCTTGCATCAATAACCCTCACCAAAGCATGTGTGTATATATATATATCAATGTGCCTGTGCTCACTGCTGGTAAGTCAGACTCCAGAGGGGCGGATCCTGCCCAATCGCTAATATAAAGCCAATAAGGCCTGCTAGAGCGTGCAACCCGATCCACATCATAATAATAATAATAATAATAATAATAATAATAATAATAATAATAATTAACCCTTAAAGGGTTACTTGAATCTTTTATGGCTGCATTAAGAGATGCTAAAAATTTAAATTTTAGAGCATCTCTGATGGGTTCTATCGAATCTACGGTGGCTTATGGTCCTGTATATTTCAATACTCAACCCAATTTGCAATTATCATTATCTAACATCAATATTCTAGATGCCTTAACATTAAATGTTAAGACTCATGGTTATAACTATGCTCTTGGATCTGAACTTATATGTTTATTTTATAGAATTTATTATAAGTTCTTGTCTACTTTGACTCCTCGATGTAAACTGACAGATACGTCAAACGAGACTATGATATTTGAAATAAATTTTGCTAGATCTAAAGTCATCACTAGGAGACTTATAGGGTGGAATGAAATTAATTTTCCTTCCACATGGATCTTAGACTCTGTTATATCTCCAAGTAAACAGTCCGATGATATTACTAATCATGAATATTCGCATGTTAGTCAAACTCCTGAAGGAAGAATTTGTATTCAGTTTGAGGACAATAAATCTTTAATACCTTATAGACGTTCTTTTGCTGATACCAGAAGGTTATCACTACCTTCAACCCATTCTTATATTGCTCCCGTAGAACCTATTTATGGTCCAGCTAGGTTAAATCGAGCTGCATCACTTCATATGATTTCCACTGATGATGATAATAAGTATGTTGATCGTATAAAGATTGATTCCAAAAATATTGTCAGAGACGATAACGATAAGTCTTCTGATAAGGATATTCCTACTGCATCCGAGATGGATTTCAATTTGAATGGTGTTTAAATGATTAGGTTCCAAATTGATTTTAGTCCGGGATCACCGGCAAGAAAACATATTCTATTAGAATTTTGTCACGATAGATGGAAAAGTTTTAAAAATTGGTATACTGAGTATTATACCACTGATGATACAAGGAGTATTTCTCAAGAATTTTATGAATTTTGTGCATTGCATAACCAAATAGTATATTTTGTTCCATGGTTCTTATCTACCTACATGCCTATGTATATTAAGGTGCTTGAAAGAACTTATTTTGATAAGTCTGGTAATATGGTGAAAAGTATTTATCCTCCACAAGCTCTTTTTGTATTACCTAATAATATAGGCATTACTTTTGCTGCTTTTCAACGATTTATTGAAGATGATATTGCTAGCAATGGTATTAAAGAGGTTAATAATCTGATTTCTCAAAATAATTATTTATCTCTATATGTTAAAGTTTTGGGTGAACATATTAGTTCTCTTGATTCAAAACTTGATTGTTTGATTGATTTGGTTAAAAAGATCAGTATTCCTCCTTCATCAGATCGCTCTTTAGTAGTTCATTTGGCTCAAGTAATTTCCGATGAGCCCTCTTCATCCATTAAATTACCACCTCTATATAGAGGCCTCCACATATTACTAGTTTCAGATTAAATCGTGAGAGGATTTAGAACAACTAGTTAATAAAAAATTAGCTGGTCTAAACCTCAAACCCCTCGAATTAGCCTCTGAATATGCAGAGAATATTTCTGATCCTTCCAAAGATTATAGGGAAGAAACCAGATAAGAACTCAATAAGCTTAGAAAATTAGGCAAAAGATATGGTGATATGCCTAGAATGGATACATATTATTATCCTAGACCAACCCCTCAGGATGTTTTGGTTGAAGAAGGAGACTGGAACCAAACTAACACCAGTTATAACGGTGATGCCATTTACGAATGGAATTTAGACGGCTTAACTGATAGGCAAATTAGTAGTCCTGTACATCGTATGTTGATGTATTCTACAATCTGCAAAGCTACTTCTGAAAGAAATACAGAAACAGTAATTTGCAGAATGATTGTTGCAGGATTTACCGGCCAACTAAGAGGCTAGTGGGATAATTTTATGTCGGCTGAAGATAGAGCAGCTATCTACAATGCAATTAAGACTGAACCTAGGGTAGATAACCTAGGAAGAGCTTTAGTTGCAGGTAGATAAGATTGTGTCTATACCTTAGTTTTGACAATTATAGAACATTTCAGTGGTAGATTTACCAATATGTATGAAAATATTCGTACATTATTAAATGGGCTTAGATGTAGACATCTAGGTGAGTTTCGTTGGTATAAGGACACCTTTCTTAGTAGGGTGATGGATTTACCCGAAAGTACTAGTGAACATTGAAAAGGAAAGTTTATAGATGGATTGCCCTCTTTATTCGCAGAAAGAGTTAGAAAAGCTCTTCGTGGAAACAATGTCCAAATTCTTTATAATACCTACACCTATGGCAAATTAATTGGTGTATGTATCCAAGAAGGGTTAAGTCTATGCAACGAGTTAAAGTTAAAACAACAGCTCAAGTGACAGAGACTAACTGAAAGAAATCAGTTAGGCGATTTCTGTCAACAATTCGGAATGAAAGATGACTCCTCCTTTGAAAAGAAAAGGAGCAAAGGAAAGAAAGTAAATGATAGAGACGATTATTACCAAAGAAAAGGTAAGAGGAGACATCGTCGATCCAAAGAAGAGCAATATGCTCGAAGAAAACATCGCAAAGAAAAGTCATTCTCTAAGAACAGATCTAAACGAGATCTGAAAGATATAAAGTGCTATAAGTATGGCAGATTTGGTCACATCGCTCCAAATTGCAAGAAAGAGAAGCTTAAAGCGCTTGCTCTTGAAATGGATGATAAATCCAAAGAAAAATTTCTGCAAATTATGGCAGAAACTTCGACAGACGATAATGATACTGATTATACTTCATCCGCTTCTTCTGAAATGTCTGTTAAATTATTTGATTTATCTGATGATAATACTTGTGATAAATGTGATACTAGTAATGGTGCTTGTTCTTGTGAAAATTTGGATTTTTATAAAATACAATCCCAAATTTAAAATGATTTTGAAATAAAACCAGTTGCTTCTGATAATATTTTAGAATTATTAGAAGAAGTCTCGGATCCTGCTTTACGAGAAAAAATTATTAATTTGGGTTCTATGTCTACTTCACAACCGGCTGATAAGCCTATGCGAAAAAGAGATATACTAGACGAGGTTCCATATTCTATGGCGGAAGTTCAAAAATGACTTTTAGAAAAAAACTCGCCACAAAAATATGAATCTTCCTAGTTATACCTCTTCATTGGTTGATTTAAAAATTGAAGTTGAAAGGTTAAAAAATGAGATTAAATCTCTTAAACAAAATCAAATGATTTTGGACCATAGGATAGGACAAGTTGAGAAAAATGCTATTTCAACTGGCCAGATTGATACCAAGAAAAAAGGGATTATATTACCTGAAAGTAATGATTTAGAGGAAATATCTGAATTTTTCAAAAAAGCTATTTCTGATCCTAATCAAGATTTGTTTTTAGGAATGATGCAAATAGTTACTTCGCATAAATGGTATGTTAAGTGTACTATTTTAATTGATGATAATTTTTCAATTACCAAAACTGCGCTTATTGATAGTGGTGCTGATATAAGCTGTATTCAGGAAGGAATAATTTCAACCAGATATTTTCAGAAAACTTCTCATAAAGTTAGTTCTGCTTCTGGTGATAGGATGAAAATAGAATATAAACTACCTAATGCATATGTTTGTAAACAGAAAGTTTGTATTCCTCATTTCTTTATTCTTGTTAAAGATAAAATGTTTCCTCCTATTATATTATGAACTCTTTTTATCCAGACCATTTATCCCTTTACTCATGTTGATAGCAATGGGTTCGATGCTACATATATGGCTAAAAAGATTTCATTTCAGTACAAACTGAACCTCTTACAAAAAATATAAATGCTTTGATTGACAGAAAAATATTTCATATGATTTCTTTACAGCATGAAATCTACAGCATGTCAATAGATGATATTCTGAAATCTACTAAAGTTCAGGAAAAGGTTAAACTAATTTCTGAACAATTTGCTATATCTATTTGTGCTGATCATCTTAGTGCTTTTTGGGATAGGAAAAAGCATGTTGTTTCTCTTCCATATGAAGAAACTCTTTCAGAGGAAAATATTCCTACTAAATCTCGTCCTTGTCAAATGAATTCTGAATTAGTTGAATTTTGTAAAAAGGAAATTGATACTCTTTTGCAAAAGAATTTAATTAAACCTTCCAAGTCTCCATGCTCTTGCACTGCTTTTTATGTCAACAATGCTGCAGAAAAAGAACGTGGAATTTCAAGATTAGTAATTAATTATAAACCTTTAAACAAAGTTTTAAAATGGGTTCGATATCCGATCCCAAACAAAAAGGATTTTCTTTCAAGACCAGAATTGATATTTTTAAAAGAATTGTTATACAAAATGGTTTGGTTATATCTAAACCGAAGATGAGTATATTTCAGACCAATATTGCTTTCAAGATTATATGACGCAAATATATTTTCAAAATTCGATTTAAAATCTGGATATTGGCAGATTCAATTGTTTAAAGAGCATACATATCGAACTACTTTTAATGTTCCTTTTGGACAATTTGAATGGAATGTTATGCCTTTTTGATTAAAAAAGACTCCTTCTGAATTTCAAAAGATTATGAATGATATATTTAATCCTTATTTGGATTTTATCATTGTCTATATTGATGACATTCTTGTTTATTCTAAAACTTTAGAATTGCATTTCAAATATCTTGATATTTTTAAAAGAATTGTTATACAAAATGGTTTGGTTATATCTAAATCAAAGATGAGTTTATTTCAGACCAATATTAGATTTCTTGGACATTATTGGTCTGAAATAAACTCATCTTTGATTTAGAGATAACCAAACCATTTTGTATAACAATTCTTTTAAAAATATCAAGATGTTTGAAATGTAATTTAAAGTTTTAGAATAAACAAGAATGTTATCAATATAGACAATGATAAAATCCAAATAAGGATTAAATATATCATTCATAATCTTTTGAAATTCAGAAGGAGCATTTTTTTAATCCAAAAGGCATAACATTCCATTCATATTGTCCAAAAGGAACATTAAAAGCAGTTCGATATGTATGCTCTTTAAACAATTGAATCTGCCAATATCCAGATTTTAAATCGAATTTTGAAAATATATTTGCGCATATAATCTTGAAAGCAAATCCTTTTTGTTTGGGATCGGATATCGAACCCATTTTAAAACTTTGTTTAAAGGTTTATAATTAATTATTAATCTTGGAATTCCACGTTCTTTTTTTGCAGCATTGTTGACATAAAAAGCAATGCAAGACCATGTAGACTTGGAAGGTTTAATTAAATTCTTTTGCAAAAGGGTATCAATTTCCTTTTTACAAAATTCAACTAATTCAGAATTCATTTGACAAGGACGAGATTTAGTAGGAATATTTTCCTCTGAAAAAGTTTCTTCATATGGAAGAGAAACAACATGCTTTTTTATATCCCAAAAAGCACTAGGATGATCAGCACAAATAGATATAGCAAATTGTTCAGAAATTAGTTTAACATTTTCCTGAACTTTAGTAGATTTCAGAATATCATCTATTGACATGCTGTAGATTTCATGCTGTAAAGAATTCATATGAAATATTTTTCTGTCAATCAAAGCATTTATATTTTTTGCAAGAGGTTCAGTTATAAACTGAAATGAAATCTTTTTACCCATATATGTAGCATCGAACCATTGCTATCAACATGAGTAAAGGGATAAATGGTCTGGATAAAAGAAAGTCCTAATATAATAGGAGGAAACATTTTATCTTTAACAAGAATAAAGAAATGAGGAATACAAACTTTCTGTTTGCAAACATATGCATTAGGCAGTTTATATTCTATTTTCATCCTATCACCAGAAGCAGAACCACTACTACTACTACTACTACTACTACTACTACTACTACTACTACTAATAATAATAATAATAATAATAAACAATAATAAAGCCAATATGGCCCGATCAACAATAACACTCTCAACACGGCTCTAAGGTCCACCTCAATCATCAATCTCTCAAGTCTCACGGGCTCCTCACAATCTCATATCACTCAGCCCAACAACTCCACATATGAAAAAACAATGATAACATGTGATGTAACAATGAATGACGAACAAAGACTGAGATATGGTATGCAAACGAAGAAGCATGACTGAGCTAATCTAACAAGTAGTCTAAATATGATTTCTAACATAAATAGTGGCTCAGCTAATCTAACAAGTAGGAAAACACAGATAAACAAAACATGATAGCAATCAGTACTAAAAGTCAACCAGGATGATCATTACCCCGGTGCACACCCACAATCCCGTCACCTAGAATGTGCATCACCCCAACACATCAGGAATAATATGTATTCCCAGGGATAAATACCCTCAATTCCAAGTTTAGAAATGTTACTTACCTCAAAACACACAACCCAATACTCAAGCCCTTGCCTCAGAAATCGACCATCGAACAACTCGAATCTAGCCACAAACAACTTAATAGCATTAATAATAGCCGTAGGAAACAATTTCAAATGACAAAACTAGAATCTTTAATCAAAATTGGAAAATCAACCCCGAGCTTGCACCCCAAAATCCGATAAAATTTAAGAATTCCGTACACCCATTCAAATAGGAGTCCAACCATATTAAATTCATCCAATTCCATCCACAAGTCGACCCCCAAATCACAAAATCTCACTCTCTAACCACATGGTCTAAAATCCCCTAGTTTTACTTCAAATTCACATAAACTAGGTGTAATAATCAATGAGTAATCAATATTTATCAATAAGAATGATGAATGTTCACTTACCTCTTCAATTGTAGCAAAAGGTCCTTCATAAATCGCCTCCAACCGAGCTCCAAAATCCAAAAATGAAAACAAAATGATAAAACCCTCGTGTAATACACTGCCCGAGCAATTTTGTACTTCTGGCTCACTTAACCAAAAATACGGTCCTGCTTCTGGGGAAAAGTGGCCGCATTTGCAGCTTCCTCCAAAAGCTGATCATTCGCTTCTGCTGATAACTCTCGCATCTGCGAGTCCGCTTCTGTAGAATTCTTTCTGATTTGCGGTCTCAGCACTTCCCGCCAATATAGCTTCTGCGGTCACACCTGCGCTTCTATGCATGCGCATCTGGCCCTATCTCTACATCTGCGGAAACCTATGCCCCTGTTCAATTTCGGTTCTGCACTCACCTGCCCGCACCTGCGAGCTTGCAGGTGCAAAAACTACCTCGCACCTATGCTCCTCCCAACTCCAGCCAAAATTCGCATCTGCATACAATGGGCCGCTTCTGTGGCTGTGCACATGTGACCATTACCTCGCACGTGCGGTTTCACCAGCTTCAACAACCTTAAAAAATTCTACCATTTCCAAACATGATCCGCAACTCATCTGATTCACACCCTAGACCACCGGAACCCCATCAAAATACATTAACCACTCCTAAAATATGTTACGAACTTACTCGAAGCCTCAGATCACATCAATGAGTATCTAAATCACAAATCACACCCAAATTCAAGCCTAATGACACTAATGAACTTCCAACTTCTAAAACTAATGTAGAACCATATCAAATCAAAGCTGGATGACCCCAAATTTTGCACACAAGTCGTAAGTGAAACAACAAACAGTCTCTGACTCCCGGAACAAAAATCCGAACCGAATATCCGTAAAGTCAACTCTCGGTCAAACCTCTCAACCTTCCAAACCTTCAACTTTCCAACTTTTTCCAAAAAGCTTCAAACCAATCTACGAACCTCCAAATCAACATTCGAACATACGCCTAACTCCAAAATCACTATACGAATATATTGAAGCCACCAAAACTCCATTCCAAAGTTGTCTACACAAAAGGCAAACTCCGGTCAACTCTTTCAACTTAAGCCACCAACCTTGGGTCTAAGTGTCCCAATTTCGAAACATTCTCGAAACCAAATCAACCATCCCGGCAAGTAACATAACCACAAATGAACATAGAAGAAGCAATAACTAGGGGAATAGGGATACAATACACAAAACAACTAGCCGGGACGTTACACATAGATTTTCATCCCTAAAAATAAGATCTCATAATGTAGACATTGAGTTTTTAGGTAGAAACTTAGGATTTTATATTTTAGTGATTTAGACCTCAATTTGTGCGTGAATCTTGAAACAAATCATATTTTTGAACTCAGGGATGAATGGGTAATCAGAATTTGGTCTTGATTTCAGATTTCGACTAAGTGGGACCAGATTGACTTTTTGTTGAATTTTTCAAATATGTTAAAGATCGAACCTTTTTGATACTAGGATAATTTTTTAGGCTTTTTTTTGACTTATTTGGACATTATTTGACTGGATTCAAGTGGTTGGGAGGCTTGTTATAAAGGAAAAGCTATGTCGGATTGTTAATTTTGTTAGAAAGAGGTAAGCTTCGCAGTTAACCTTGATTTGAGGAAATTAGGATATAATTAGGTCTATATGCTACGTGATTTATATGTTGAGGACGATGTATATGCAAGGTAACGAATGTATACGCGTTGTCATAGGTTAAAGCATGCCAGGGGGGAGGGGGAAGGGGTCTAGTGTATTTCATGCCTTTAATTATATCATACCTTTACTTATTTCATTCCTTCATTTGTTATTTGCTAGTACTTGTCATGTGCCTCCACTTGTTTCATGCCTTTTCTTATAGCATGTCTTTACTTGCTATATGCCTACCTTGATATATGCCTTTTCGAGTTATATACCTTACTAGTTACATGTTTTTACTTATTACTACATATATTTCACTACTTGTTTCATTCCTTTACATGTCTCATGCCCTTCTTTGCTATATGTATTTACTTATTTCTTGCCTTACTCTACTATGTTATTTTGGATTTTGTGACTACCACATGTTTATGACTTGTTGAAGTCCCTGTTGACATGTATATGTGTGAAGCTAGTTCTTGGATATTGGGTTGCCTATCATACTTGGTTTGTATTCATTTTTTCTCGGAGAATTATGTGTTTTCATTCTCTTTTATGTTATGTGGTGAGCTTCGGCATACCTGGTTGTTTATTTTGTGTTTTCATATGAATTGGTAAGTTGGATTGGGTTGCATGCTGCAATGGTGTTGAGTTTTGATGATTTTGAGATTTGGATCAAGTTACGCACCGTAACGATATTGATTATGATGGTATTATGATTGGATCGGGTTGCACGCCGCAATAATTTTGTGTTTGGAACGGATGTGATGTCTTGTGGTTATTTCTTTGTTGTTGTTCTCCGCCGTGTTAATGTGTATTAGGATATTCCATGATGCTATTTCCGGAAACCATTGCGATGTATTCTCTTATTTAATAGTATGCTTTTATTCATCTCTTTCTATATTGCTATTACTTTCTGCATATTACTTGCACATATTTATAAGTAGTGTCTTGTCATAGCCTCGTAACTACTTCGTTGAGGCTAGGCTCGATACTAAGTACATAGGGTCAGTTGTACTCATACTACACTTTTGCACTTCCTGAGCTGATCCAGTGTTGCTCCTAGCGGTGCTCCAGGGTTATTAGCTCGGACAATTCAGGAGACTTGAGATAGTGTTGCATGTCGTTCGCAGACCCTGGAGTCCCTTTCCTACCCTTTTATTACTCTTTTTTGTACTAGAAAGTATTGTATTTTCTTGAAAACTTTGTATTTAGTACTTTCAGTAGCTCATGCACTTGTAACACCAGATCTTGGGAAACAGATTAGTTAGTGTTTGGTTTTAGACTCATTATGTATTTCTTGGAGTTTTCACTCTCTATCTGTATTTGTATGTTCTTAACTGGTAGAATTTCTTTATTTATTATTATGAGGTGTTGGCTTGCTTAGCAAGCGGTATTAAGCACCATCAAAACCCCTTGGTTGGGATTTTAGATCTCGACATGTTGGTAGCAGAGCCCTAGGTTTGCATTGGTTTCTCGAGCCATGAGCAGGCGTGGTAGAGTCTTGGGGATTGGTACGGAGACGTCTGTACTTTTTTCAAGAGGCTAGCCTTTAGGAAACTTTATTTTCCTCGACCGTTGTACGAGGTTCTACGCAATTTGGGGCTAGTTGAGTCTAGTAGAGTTGACTTCACTATCTTCCAGATGCATGATTGAGTCAAGAAGTGGTGGCAGACGTATGAGTTGGCAGACCAACAGGGTCACCTTCTCTTACTTGGGCTCAATTTTCATTGCTTTTCTTGGAGACATTCATCACACTCCTCATTGAGATGAGCTGCCTAGTTAAGTTGAGCGCCTTCAGCATGGTGGTAGGACCGTCACTTATTATGAGGAAAGGTTTGTTAATTTTGTCTCGCCATACAGCTATACTTTTTCACTACTCAGAGGAAGAGTGTGTAGAGGTTTATCGAGGGGCTTGCCTATGGTATCAGGCTTCAGATGGATTGAGAGGCTGAGAGTGAGACTTCATTTTCTTAGGTAGTGAAGATTGCTAGGATGATTGAACGCATTCGTGATAAGGGGAGAGAGTCACATCTGACAAGAGGTCTTGTCATTTCGATGGTTTTAGTGGTCCCCCATCTAGGTGTAGAGGTTATTTTGGTAAAGGTCAGGCTTTTAGACCAATTCAATTGGCGCTCTAAGTTTCTCATGGTACTTCAGGCAGCCATGATGCTTATGTTTCTTACCCGGGGCTATCATGATGTGGTTCACCTCTAGCTCTAGGTCCTATCAGTGCACCCCCAATACAAAGTTTCTATGATGGTTCTTCGGGCCGTCAGGGACAACTTCAGATCCATCAGCCACGTAAGCCGAAGAGTTTCTTTGCGTGCGGAGATACAAGTCATGTCAGGAGGTTTCATCCTAGGTTATAGAGAAGTGTGCCACAGCAGGGTACTCATACTATGGTTCCAACACCAGTTGATACACCACACACCCAGCCAGCTAGGGGGATCAGCAAGCTAGAGGTAGAGGTCACCTATGTAAAGGTCATCCTAGAGGGGGAGGACAAGCTGGTGGGCCTCAGCCCCGTTGTTATGTATCCCTTGGTAGGCTCGAGGCAGAGTCGTATGATGCAGTCATTATAGGTAATATCTCCGTATGTCATAGACATGCTTTGATGTTGTTTAATAAAGATTCAACTTGTTCCTATGTGTCCTCATATTTTGCATCACACTTGATATGCCTTGTGATTCTCTTGATATTCTTGTTTATGTGTCTACATCAGTTGGGGATTCTATAGTAGTATATCCGCTGTATTGGTCTTGTGTTGTTACTATTAATGGTTTTGATACCATGGTCAATCTCTTGTTGTATGATATAGTGGATTTTGAGGTTATTCTTGGTATTCATTGGTTGTCCCCGTGTCATGCTATCTTGGATTTTCACGCCAAGACTGTGACTTTAGCTATGCTGAGGTTTCTTAGACCAGAGTTTAAGGGACCCTTGACTATTCTATGAGTAGGGTGGTTTCATTTTTGAAGGCTCGACGTATGGTTGTTGATAAGTCTGGATTTTAACCTATTATTAGTACCTTCTTGATTTAGTTTTTGTCCAAAAGTATTGATTTTTGTTCCCAAAACTAATGAAATGGAGTAAATTGCAAGCATGTTGGAGGATTGACCTTAACGAAGAAATCTAACTTAAAAAGGAGTATTCCAGCACAAAAAGGCAAGAAGGAGTACAGCAGGCCAAAGTGCGATCCCAGAAGTAATTCTGCGGCTATAAAAGAAAGTGCAGTCCACAGAAATACACACTGCGGCTACAGAGAAGATACCTGAAATCTCAGAGGAGTTTTAACAAGTGCGGTCCGCACACCAAATTGTACGGCCGCAAAAGTTTGTCGCACTGACAAGATTTGAAAAGTTCAGAGAAGGTGCAAAACAACCAAGTGTGAAGCCCCGTCAAAGTGCGGCTGGTAGATGGAAAACTGCAGCCGCAGAAGTGGAAGTGCAGTCGCAGATAGAATTGTGCAGCTGCAGAATCCCTCCAAACTAAAGAAGAGAAGAAAAGTGCAGACCGCACATGGAATTGTGCAGCCGCAGAACCTTCCAAGGGTAATTTTTGTTAGGAATTTTAGGGCACTATAAATTGATGGGAAACGCTTAGGGCAGGTTTTGTATTGTAAGCAGCTGTAGCGGTTATATTTCACTCTTTTCGGAAAGTAGTGACAATTGTTAGAGAAAACCCATTAGTTTTATCATTTAATTTTAGTCTATGGCTTTAATTTCTTCTTCTACTTTGTTTTCTTCACTTTCTAGCATGTGTATCTAGATTTTACCTAGGGTTGTGACCCAACCCTAGAGTGTAAATCTTATGGGTTATTGATTTTAATAATTATTTATGATTAGTTGTTTATTATTTAGCCTTGTTTATGCATTATTTCTAGAATTAATGGTTCCAAACATTGATTCACGCCTATTTGACTTAGTTCTTACTTGAGAAAGAGGGACTTAGTCTATGAAAACATGGTTAACAAGGAATTGGGCTAGTTAAAGTTTTTGCTAGTCTAATTAAAGGGTCTAAACTAGAGATAGAGAAAACCCGACTTGAGCTCATATCAATTGTTTGAATTGATATCCAATTGGACTTGAGAAAGCTAGTTTGGGCATAACCACTCTATAATTGAGAGGTATTGAGTGGATACTTGAGAGTTGAGATTTATAATACACCCCGATCAACAACACAAGTATTAACATAATTTACCCATTAGGTTTGCACCTAGATGAAGGTTACATCCCTAGGATTTTTCCCAATTGATTATAAACACTAAAATAATTATTCGCTTTCTAGTTTCTTCTAATAGTTTAAATTTCTTAGTATTAATTTGGAAAATAATCACCCTTTATTTGGAATTGTTGCATGTCATCTTTTCAAGTATCTACCTTAACACCCTTCATAAACTCCCTGAGGAATTCTACCACGACTCTTGTTGGGTATTATAATTGCAGTGACCGTTTTCACTCACTATTGAGTGTGGATTGGACGTGGAGTAATTTTGGCGCTGTTGTCGAGGAGTTTTTATGGTGTTAGCTATATATTTTAATGTGTTCTTGAAATATCTTCTTTCCCTTCCTTGTTATTAATTTTTTGAAGAAATCGTAGGTACAAAATGGTGAACAATGAGCTCAGAAATATGCTAATGGGTGAGTTGGACGACGAGGAGGAACAACTAGATGATGTACCTCTAGTGCCACAACCGAATCGCCGAGGCCGTGGTCATCAAGACAGCATGCCCCACCTCCCCCACCACAACCACAAGTGGTGCAACACCAGATTTTGCCCTTCGAAGGTTACACAAGTACAATAGTCCCGCCATGTATTAGGGCGGGAAACTTTCAAATTACCAATGTGATGCTAACTTTGCTAGAGCAACGAGGCTTTTTCACCAGTGCGCCAAATCAAAATGCCTATAAACATTTGAAGGGCTTTGTGGATACGTGTTGGGGGAGCAAGCAAACAAATGCTTCGGAGGATGCTTTAAGGCTAAGGCTTTTTGTCTTCTCTCTACGGGGTAAAGCTTTAGATTTGTTGGAATGCTTGCCTAATCATTCTATTCATACTTGGGATGAATTGGCGGCAAAGTGTATTGCTAAGTTTTTCTCTCCCGGGAACATGGCTACTCTTAGGGATGAAATATTGGCTTTCAAGAAAGATTCCAATGAACCTTTGCGTGAATTTTGTGAGCAGTATCGGACAATGGTAAAGGAGTGCCCGAACAATGATATGACCGACAACATGATCCAACAAACTTTCTATCGTGGTATTAATACTATGAACCAATGTGTGGTCAATCAATTGGCCGGAGGCAACTTCATGACAACACTTTATGCGGAGGCATATAAGAGTTTCTAAGATGGCGGAAACGTCATCGGCTTGGCAATTCCGAGCCAATGTTCCATGAGTTGATCCCAACATGATTCACCTCCGCAAAAAATTGCAAGACCATGGGCAATCCATTACCGAATTGACAACAACAATAACTCAACTCGCAAAGGCCCAACTTAATCAAGTCCAAGCTCCAAAGCAAGTTCATGCTATGGAAGGGTTAAATGTGTTAGTAAACAAGAAGAGGACCAAGGGTCCACCATTTCAAACCCGAGTGGAAAGTTATGTGCAAGATGACAGTAGTTTTGATCAAGATGATTCTTATCATGAGCAAGAGGAAGGGGTGCAATATGTGAACAATTTTCAAGGGCAAAGGAAACAATCTCCAAAGCTCTAATCAACAATAATGGAGACCGTAAAATAACCAAGGCAATTGGAATTCTAACAATCAAGTGAATTGGCATAACAACAACAATCAAGAAAATTGGAGAGAAAACAATCAAGGAAATTGGGGACACAGTAATCAAGGCGATTGGGAAAATAATAACAATCAAGGAAATCGGGGGTCAGGTTTTCAAAGGTCCCCAGTGAACCAACAACCAAGCAACCCACCTCCTTATCTTTCCCATGGTTCAAGATCTTCAAACATGAGATGGACCATATATGGAAAAGAATGCCGATTCGAATGCCCAATTTGCCTTACGTACCACATCAATGCGTAACTTGGAGTTCAAATGGGGAAAATCTCTCAGTCTCTTAATACTCGTCCTAAGGGTGCACTGCCAAGTAACACGGTGGTAAACCCAAAACGCGGTAATAATACGGGGCATGCTATTGCGAGTATCACAAGAAGTGAAAGAGCCGAGATTGCACCCACCTCATATGAAAGGTGACTTGCGGATGATGACCAAGTGATACAAGAGGAGGATATCCCAAACAATGATGTTCAATCAAGTGATGAGGTTCGGATTAACATTGATGATAGTGTGAAGAGACTCAAGAGGAAGTGAACCCGTCTAGGGTGCACGTCATTGACATATCGGATCCGGTAGTGCAAAAGGCTAAGACACCATAGCCTAAGCCTCTACTTCCTATCCTTGAAGACTTGCCAAGTAAAATGGTGAGAATCAATTCAAGAAGTTCATTCAAATAATTAAAAGTATCTCTATTAGTGTGCCATTGGTGGAAGCGTTGGATCAAATGCTCGGTCGTCCAAGTTGTCACGACCCAAAATCACATGTGCCGTGATGGAACCTCTCGCGATACTAGGCAAGCCGACAACTCAGAAATACATTTAATTCAACACATACTGAAATAGGCTTAAGTAAATAAAATCTCATAATAATTGCATGAAAGCACCGCAACTCAAGAATTTTCCAAAATTCGGATGTCACTGAGTATATGAGCATCTATATAATAACATTCTCTGACTGCTAAAACACTATCTAGGAAGGTAGAATAGTATAAATAAAACTAAAAGAAAAAGGAGGAGAATCAAGGTCTATGGACTGATACGCTCAAATTACACCTTAATAGACAGTGTAAGCGGTCGGTGTCAAATATAATAACCCAACAAGGTTGGGGTCGAATCCCACAGGGAATAGGTGTGAAATGTTTACTTAATTAGTGTAAGTACTCAACGAAGTTGTAATTCTATCAAGTAATCGTAACCGAAAGATGTATTGAATGTAAGTTTAAATGAAGACTAATTGCAATATTATGAAGGTAAATAATATGATTTAAAGAAACCAAGGTTGTGTCCCCCTTAATGTAGTATAATGCTATTGGTATTAATATTGTATATTTCCAACGGAAGACTTTCTTGACATGCAATTGATACCTAATTTACTACCCAATATTTTCCAATAGTTGGATAATATGTCCTCTTTATGATTTTCCCAAATACAAAAGAGTTGTAATTAAGAACAATCAATTAATGCCAAATTTAAAACCCACTTATTCCTAAGTGGTTTTATTAAACAAGGTTTAAAGCCTTGAGTCTTTGTTATCTACTTCTACCAAATTCTACCCCACTTTCCCAAGCAAAGATAGAATTAAATGGTGTTTGTTAATGTTTGCAACCACCAACAATTATTTGAAGAATAAGAAGTAAATAAATATCAATCATCCGTTGAAACTATATCCAATATCAAAATCCCAATAACATCATACCCATCTAGGGTTCACAACCTTAGCGTTTGGAATAAGTTACTCATGCTAAAAACTGAATGTGAAAGAATAGTAATTGCCATAATCTTACAAAGTATAAGTTAATTGATCCAAAAAGCTTCCAAGAAGTCAAAATAGTTTAAGCCTTGTACTTGTTGCTCTCAATTTTGACAATCACAAAACCCTATTAAACCTATTTATACAAGCCCAAAAATCGAGGCAAAGTTCGGACTAATTTGCCCCTGATGTCAATAATGCGGATCGCATTTCTGTCGCAAAACAGAAATGTGGTCCGCAAATCTTCTACGTCCATTGCATATTTAACCCAAGGATTTTGCCTTCATCGCATTCCAGATTCGCGGTCCGCATTGAAGAAATGCGGACACCTTCTGCATCGCAAATCCACCAACCTGTAAACTGCACACTTGATTTGTGGTTGGGTTTGCGGTACACATATCGATTATGCGATCGCAGATGCGATCGCATTCTTTACCCTGACTTTCACCCAAAACTCTGCTTGCGTCTGCGATTCCCAAGTGCGAGTTTGCGGTCCGCATCTTTTCTTAACATGAAAAAGTGCCCAGAGTTCTGTCCTCGTTTGCGATTTGATTGTGAAATATGTGGTTCGCATGTGCTGTTTGCGACCGCATTTCACATCTGCGATGCTGTTTAATGCTTTTCTTGTCTTCAGTTGGCTTTTTGAGCTCTTTTCCGTGCTTTTAGGTCCTTACATTTGATGTACTGCAAATACACTAAAATTACATAAGTATCGATGGGATTTGCACGAAAAACAAGTTAAAATCTAAGCAAGTAGTATCAAAATATGCCGAAATTCCTCGGCACATCATGGACGCCAAGGTAGCTACCTCTATAGTCTCTGAACTGAATAAGCTCCAACACTAGCAACCTCCGTGCCTGGAAGTACCTGAATCTGCACACGAAGTGCGGACTGTAGTATGAGTACAACCGACCCAACGTACTCAATAAGTAACAAGACTAACCTTGAGCTGAAAGCAGTGACGAGCTCAACCAATACAGTCCAAATACAGAGTGTAACAGTACAGAAATGACAAGAAATATGACAATAATATCTCAGAGAAACTCATAACATATTGGTACATAGTACAGGAATGTAGACATGCTTCCAGGTTTAACGGTTAGGCTCAATACATATAAACAATGCCAAGTATGACTGATTTGAGGAATATTACATCTCTATATCTACATGCCAATATGTATATCATGTGTGATGCAACACAATAAAAACCTCACGTACTCACACTCTTAGAGTGCTCAATCTGACTGTCTCAATTCTTGCTCATCACACTCAGCCACTCAGCACTATACGGTACCTACGCTCATTGGTGGTATGTCAGACTTCGGAGAGGCGGATCCTGCCCAAGCGTTAATAATAAGCTAATCTGGCTTGCTGCGGTGTGCAGCCCGATCCCACAATAATGAAGCCTAAAAATCCTGCTGTGGCGCACAACCCGATACATATTATAATAATATATATAAAGCCATAAGGCCTGCTGCGGCGTGCAGCCCGATCCACGAATCTCACTCACAACACGGCTCTTATGCCCCAACTCAGTCATCAATATCTCCAGTCTTTTGGGCTTGAAAATCTCATTCTAATCAGCCCAAACAATGATATATAATACAACAATAAATAGTAATAGAGACTGAGATATGCTATGCAATGATGGATGTGACTGAGTACAAAATTGTCATCTAAGCAAATAATTCAACAGCATAAATGACCACAGTGGGTCTCAACAGAATAAGCATAAGGCCTAAACATGATTTCTAACATAGATTGCAGCTCAATTACTCTAACATATAGAGATCACATGAATAGTAACAAGGTTTGATGACTACACAGTACCACGGAATCGACCGGATCACAATTACTATGGTCCACGCCCACACGTTCGTCACCTAGCATGTGCGTCACCTCAACTCTAACCATATAACACGTAATTCAGGGGTTCATACCCTCAGATCCAAGTTTAGAAGTGCTACTTACCTCAAACCGTGCAAATCTCTACTCCAATAATCCCTTGCCTCGCCAATTGGCCTTCGAACGACTCGAATCTAGCCACAAACAACTCGATACAATCAACCCAAGCTATAGGAATCAATTTCGTATGATAAAGCTGAGTTCTTAAGCAAAACTCAAAATGTCAACCCCGCGCCCATGTCTCGAAATCCAAAAAAGTTACAAAATCCTAACACCCATTCCACCGCGAGTCTAACCATATAAAATTTATAAAATTCCGCCACTAAATCATCACTCAAATCCCCATATCTTACTCTCCAATACATGGGTCAATAATTCCCCAAATTCCAACTTAGATTCATGATAAATAGGTAAAATAATCAATGGGTAATCAAAATACATGGATAGAAGTGATAAACATTCACTTACCTTTCAATCTAGGTAAAGACCTCTCCAAATATCGCCCAAGCCTGCACCCCAAAACTCTCAAAATGAGAAGAAGACTCAAACCCTTGATTTAAATCTCTTCCTAGCCCTTTTTGCTCCTGCGGACTCACCTGCGGCTCCGCTTTCGCGGAGAATAGCCTGCTTCTGCGGAAATCGCTTAAGCCCGATCAGCCACACCTGCGGCCCAAACTTTGCACATGCGGAACCGCTTCTGCAATTCCAGCTCCACTTCTGCGACCTCAGCCTTTCCTACCAAAATCTGCATCTGCGGAGACCCTGTCTCTTCCACGGACTCACAGATGCGAAAAATGCACTGCACCTGCGACCACTGCCCAATACACGCTGGACCGCACCTATGACCCTTTAGCAGCTTCTGCGGTTCCGTACCAGCAGCCTATCCCTTGCAGATATGGTTGCATCAGACCTGATCACAACAACTCTTCCAAAATTCCAAAATCCAATCCGATTTCAATCCGAATCACTCTTGAGGCCCCGGGGACCCCATCCAAACATACCAACACATTTCAAAACACAATATGAACTTTGTCAAGACCTCAAATCACGTCAAATAACATCAAAAAAATGAATTGCACCCCAATTCAAGCCTATTAAAACTAATGAATTTTCAACTTCTATAATCGATGCCGAAACCAATCAATTCAACTCCGATTGGCCTCAAATTTTGCACAAAAGTCATAAATGGCACTACGGATCTATTCCAACTTCTATAACCAAGATTTGAGTCCGGTAACCATAAAGTCAACTCTTGGTCAAACTTCTCAAATCTCCAAACTTCTTTGTTTCAACTTTCGCCATTTCAAGCCAAAATCAAGTACGGACCTCCAAATCAATATCCGGACACACCCCTAAGTCCGAAATCACCCAACGGAGCTATCGGAACCATCAAAACACCATTCCTAGAGCCGTTTACACATAAGTCAACATCTAATCAACTCTTTCAACTTACGCTTCCAACCTTGGGACTAAGTGTTCCAACTCATCCGAAATATCCCCAGAACCAAACTAACCACCCCAGAAAGTTATAAAATAAGGAACAAACACAGAATAGGCAATAAATGGGGGAATGGGGCTACAACACTCAAAACAACCGGTCGGGTCGTTACACAAGTTTATGAAAGATCTTGTGATCAAGAAGAGGATGATAAATTTTGAAACTATCAAAGTCACTCATCAAGCTTGATTATGGACAATTTCATGTGTATGGAAAATTCCTATATGTTATGAATTTTAGTAAAAAGTTCCTTGATCTTTTTGTTTGATAAGAGATTTAATGGTGTCTCTTCTTACAATAATGAGTTGCTCTAATACACTTGTGTAATATTATTAAAAATATTGCTACTGCTTAATTCTTTTTAAAAAAAATTAAAATATATTGAAAAAATAGGTTTTAGGGGCAACCAAAACATTCTACAAAATCATTACTATTTGTGGCGACCAATATTGCTACTAAACTTCATGTTATTGTGGCAACAAGAGCTGCCACTTAAGGTATAATTCCTTTTGCGATGACTACTGTCGCTACTAAAAATCGCTCATCAATGGCGACCTACCTCAAACCTATGTTGTGGTTGGGTATTTACTGCACTTGTTGTGGCGAGTTAAGTCACCGCAAATGTATATTTTTTGTGGCGACTTTCAGAAGTCGTCACAAAAGATATTTAGTAACGGTAGTACATGGAGCGACCAAAAAGTCGCCGTTAAAAGTGTATAGCAGTGACTTTCCATGCTTTAGTAGTGACTTTGGTCTCCACTAAAAGTCCAATTTCTTGTAGTGAATTGAGTGCAATTGTTCATTCTATGGCTCCTAGGTTGGAGGTTCCCGGTGCTTTTATGATTCCTTATACAATAGGGAGTACTGATTTTGCTAAAGCTCTTTTTTATCTTGCAGCGAGTATCAATTTGACGCCCTATTCGGTGTTTAAAACTTTGGGAATTGAGAAACCAAGACTTACATCTATGAGTTGCAAATGACCGACCGTACCATGAAAATTCCATTGGGAGTGACTGAGACGTTTTGGTCCGTGGTGATAAGTTCATTCTTCCGGCGGACATTGTTATTCTTGATTGTGAAGTTGATAATGAAGTGGCTACCATTCTTGAGAGACCTTTCCTTGCTACGTGTAAGACTCTTTGTGATGTGGAAGCTGGAGAACTCACTTTCTAGGTTAGTGATGAAAAATTGGTATTCATGTTTGCAAGTATATGCGGCAATCAAATAGCAATAAGGTGTGGTGGCTGATGTTATTGTTGGTGATACAAGTGCTACAATTAATGCTGGTGATATGTTGGAATCCATTTTGCTTAACTTTGATGATGATGGGATGGATGGTTTCATGGAATGTGTGAACTCTTTGCAAGGAATGGGGTCGTACAAATAAGCACCTTAAAATTATCTTTGGATCTTGAGAATAGGAAGACTATCCTATAAAGTCTTCTATTGAAGAGCCACCTACTTTGGAGTTGAAGCCATTGCCTCCATATCTTCGATATAAATTCCATGGCCCTTGTTCTACTTTATCGGTTATTCTTTTCTCTTGTTTGACTAACGTGCAGGTTGATTCCACATTGGCAGTGTTGCAAAAGAGGACGAAGGCTATTGGGTGGAATTTGACAGATATTCGGGGTAAGCCCCGCATTCGCACGCATAAGATCAAGTTGTAGGATGGTGTTAAACCGTCCATTGAACATCAAATAAGAATCAATAAGGCTATGCAAGAAGTGGTTAAGAAGGAGATTAATAAGTAGTTGGATGCTGGGGTTGTGTACCCCATCTCCTATAGTTCATGGACCTCTCCAGTTCAAAGAGTCTCAAAGAAGGGGCGCATAACGGTTGTTACCAATGAGAAGAGTGAATGGATTCCCACAATAACGCTGACCAGTTGGAGAGTTTGTATGGATTATTGTAAGCTCAACAAAGCCACAAGGAAAGATCACCTTCCACTTCCTTTCATGGACCAAATGCTCGATAGATTGGCCGGCCTTGCTTTCTATTGTTTTCCTGATGGGTACTCAGGCTACAACCAAATTCCTATTGCTTCGAAAGATCAAGAGAAAAAAACCTATACATGTCCTTATGGTAATTTTGCTTTCAAGAGGTTGCCTTTTGGTTTGTGCAATGCACTTGTAACTTTTCAACGGTGTATGATTGCTATTTTTACGGATATGGTGGAGGACTACCTTGATGTTTTCAAGGATAGGTTTTCGGTGGTTGGGGACTCTTTTGATGATTGTCTTGCAAATTTGGACAAAGTATTGGCTATATGTGAAGAGACCAATTTGGTGCTCAATTGGGAGAAATGTTATTTCATGGTTGAGGAAGGCATTGTCCTTGACCATAAGATATCAAAGGAATGAAATTAAAGTTGACAAGGCTAAGATTGAGGTGATTTCTAAGCTTCCACCCCAACTTTGGTGAAGGGTGTGCGGAGTTTCTTAGGCCATGCGAGTTTCTACCAGCTTTATCAAAGATTTGCCTAAAGAGGTGAACCCATTGTGTAATCTCCCTGAGAAGGATGCTAAGTTTCATTTCAATGATGATTGTATGAGGGCTTTTGAACAATTGAAGCTCAAGTTGACAACTACTCCTATCATTACCGCTCCAAATTGGAGTTTGCCTTTTGAACTCATGTGTGATGCAAGTGATGTAGTGGTTAGAGCTGTTTTGGGGCAACGTATCAACAAAAAATTTCATTCAATTTATTTGATAGTAAGACCATGAATAATGCCCAAGTCAACTATGCTGTTACGGAGAAAGAACTCCTTGCTATTGTGTTTGCAATTGAGAAGTTACGCCCATATTTGATGGGTGCCAAAGTTATCGTCCACTCGGATCATGCGACACTTTGCTATCTTATGAGCAAAAAGGAATTGAAATCTCGGTTGATGAGATGGTTACTTTTGTTGCAAGAATTTGATATTGACATTCAAAACAAGAAAGGTAGTGAAAACCAAGTAGCAGACCACTTGTCTCGTTTGGAGGAGGAGCGGAGGCCACATGATGGGCTTGAAATCAATGGCTCTTTCCCCGATGAGCAACTTTTGGCACTATCAATGAAAGAGGTACCGTGGTTTGTGCACTTGGCATATTTTCATGTGAGTGGTATCATTCCGGATGAGTTCTCTTCAAACCAAAGAAAGAAGCTCAAACAAGATTGTCAAGATTACTATTGGGATGAGCTATACCTTTTCCGGATTTGTATGGATGGTGTGATTAGAAGCTGTGTACCGGACAAAGAGCAATGTGTGATGGGTTAGGGAGAGAAGGTACACAGGGAGGTGCAGCAAGAACAAAGAAGAAGGAGGCTTGGGAGGATAGATTTTTGAGCCGTCAGGCCCTCTCCGACTTTCGGATGTGGTGGCCATTGAGATCTTTGACTCATGAGGGGCAGTTTTATTGAAATATCTTGACAAGTATAATCCCGTAGTCTAGAGCAGTTCACAAAGGTAAAAGGTTGGATGCTATTTACGGAGAAGTTAGTGAATGTCAAGGAGCACCTTGTCCGAGAGTTTTATGCGAACACTTCACATATTCACAAGGGGACAAAGGTTACCAAAGTGTGCAACTTATAGATGAAATTTGATCAGCGCACGCTGAATGCGTACTTGGGATTTGAGGCTGTGGAGCCGAGGGAGTACTTAGAGAAGTTGTCTTTGAAAGAAGAGGCCAGACCGTGGCTTGCAGAGAATTTAGCACCAGGACCCACTCCTCCGTGGATTGCTACTGGAGTTCCTATCCTTCAGAGCACAATGAGTTTTGAGGCCTAGGGGTGGCAAACCTTTATTTGTAGTAGGCTAGACCGTGCCAGAATGAGAACAAACTACCAGTTCCTCGAGCAATTTTGGTGGCATCTATCATGGCCGGGTACCCGATCAATGTGAGTGCCTTGATGTCGTCCTACATTTCCCTGGTGGCATAGCAGAGTAACACTACTTACCCCTACCCTAGCACCATTACTGAGTACTTGACAAATGTGAAGGCAGATCCAATGCCATTTGACGCAAAGGTAAAGCCGACATGGCCGTTTGAGTGGTACAAGCTGCAGGATGCGAGGAACCAAACGAACAATGCTCAGCCTTCTACTTCTACCGGCTAGTCTGATGAGCCAGTAGTGGTAGTTTCTGTTACACTTGATATTTCATCCACATCAGCCGAGCCTTGTACTAGTGCAGAAGCTGCTATGCTTGAGCCACCATCTTTAGCCAGTTCCTTCCACGGCTCCTAGGGAAGTCCTACTCCAATTTCGAGGTTGGTGCCCATGCCTACAGGCCCACTTTCTGCTCTGCGAGTCTCCCATATATTGGCGAGTCTCAACAACTGGATGCAGGTAGCTACTTCAAAGCTATCTAAGATCTCCAGTGCTGTTGTAGGGCAGTCATCTACACATGCACCCCAGGGTCCATCTGACATTGATGAGAAGATAAGCAAGATCTTGGACAACCAGAAGGTGATTATGGAGACATTAGCACAGCAGGTATTGTGGTTGGGGAGTTAACCAAGCAGGTAAAGAAGATGTGGAATTCCTAGCCAACAAGAAGTCAGTGGATAAGCATCGGACTGAGGTGACCCAGCTAGCTGCAGCCACTGATTTGTTGTTTGACATATTGATTGACCCATCCCAGCCTGACCTAGATCCATCTACACAGGATGCTCCGCTGGCCAGTATGAGGAGCCATGCCTTTCCGCTGACACTAATGACACAGTGCGTTTGATGTTCGCTACTCTAGCCACACCCAAATTTGATGATGATATTTAGTTGGCTGAGCCAACAGGGAATGATGCTGCTAGGGACACAGAGATGACAAAGGACACATAGGGAGTTTCTCCGCCCTCTCTGCTTTTGCTCTTATTTTGTTAAGCATTGGGGACAACGCTTACTTTTATTTAGGGGTGGAGCTTATTTGATACTCATTGGATACATATGGAATATAATAATTGGATGATTCTGTTTTCTTTTCATTTTATCTATCTTTAGTAGTTATTACTTTCATTAGCTTCTTTATTTGTTTACTTTGATTTTGTTTATGTTAGTAGTTTCCTTTTATGTTAGTAGCTTTTATGTTTTTCTTAGTCGTGTGGTTCATAGGCCTTTAGTTTTCTTAATGTCATGGTTCTTTCCAAAGGTGGTCTTTTGTGTGAACCGGCGACTCTTTCCGAAAATGGATGGTGTGATAACTTTATTAAGGGAATGAGTCAGTTGTTTTGTTTAAGTAATAATAATAGTTGTAGTAATGAATAAAAGCCTTAATCAAGTCATTCTCTAAAAAGATTTATTTATGCGTCATTTGGCACCAACACACTTAACTGCATGCTTATGGTTTGAAACAAGGTTTTCGGAAGAAAATAGCTCTAGTTAGTGACTTTGAGGTTCTTGAGTTGACTTGATTGTGATCATTGTAGGCTTCAGATTTTATCCTCTTTTACGGTCTAGTTGCATGAGTTGTGAGGCGATTTTTGTTGCTAGTCCTAGTATTTGAGTGGATGGTCTAGAACTTGCCCCGAATGTATTTCAAGGCAAAATTCTAGGTTTGCTATGTTTGGAAGATGATTGTAGGTTGTCCTTGGTCCGTTTGAGCTTTCTCTTGCCACCCACTATTTGTTATCCCTAGTCAACCCCTTTGAGCCTTTAGCATTTCTCTATTGGTAACCATGCTACAAGCCTTTACTTGTTATGTTTATAATACTCTCTTGGCACCCGGACCTTCCTTAACACTCTTATGAAATAAGTGGCTTAAAGCATAAGTTTGGGGGGAATGTTGAGAAATGTAAAAGATGTATGAAGACACCAAAAAGAGAAAAGAAATTATCTCTATAAAAAGATAAGGCAAGAAAAGAAAAGGAACAAAAAGGAAATGCCAAAAAGAAAATAAAAAGGGAGATTGATGAAATCAAAAAGAGGCAACTATCTCTAGAATGAGCATCAAGGGAGAAAAAAGAATGAAATGAACAATAAAGAGTGATGGCAAATCTCTTTATCTCCCCACGAAGAATAAATGCCTCTCAGGGTTGGTAAATATGAGTCAAGAAATGAAAATAGTGGAGTGCTTAAGGAAGGTTGTAACCACTTATCCCATATGGTATCCTACCAATCCAAAAGCCTTCATTACAACGTGAAAGAAGTCCTACTTGGTTTTGAGCCGAGTGAGCTTACATTAGTGGAGATCTACATGAGGGGCAAGCCTATGGTACTTGAAGCCTTTCTTGTGACATTCCTTTGTTAGGAAAGAGTGAATCATTCATTGCTCTAGAAATTGAGTGTTAATTCTTGAAGTGAGAATAGCAAATGGAGGGTAGAAGAGGAAGAGTTTGGAGTCCACCATGATGTACATGATAGAACAAGAGTCCTTGATGAGCGAAGTCAATTCTTGAAGCTCAAATGTCACACTAGAGTTATATGCACGTAACATATGGTTTGTCACCTTGTTGAAAATACATCAGTATTTTGAGTAATTATTGGTCCAAACTGATTATGAATGGCTTACAATTGAACCTTTGAAATGATATTTCACATTGAGGAGGTGAGAACTAACTGTTTTCTTGAGGACAAGCAAAGACTTATGTTTGGGGAAGTTGATAAGTGTGGATTTCAACCACTTATTAGTCCCTTTTTACTTATGTTTTAGTCCGAAAGCACTGATTTTTGTTCCCAAAACTAATGAGATGGTGTAAATTACACGCATATTGGAGGATTGGACCTTAACGAAGAAATCTAACTCAAAAAGGAGTATTCTAGCTCAAAAAGGCAAAATGGAGTACAACACGTCAAAGTGCGGTCCGTAGAAGAAAGTGCGGCCCGCAGAAATACACATGCAGCCACAGAGAAGACATCTGAAGCCTCAGAGGAGTTTTAACAAGTGTAGTTCGCACATCAAATTGTGCGGCTGCAAAAGTTGGTTGAATTAACAAGATTTGAAAAGTTCAGAAAAGGTGCAAAAGGACCAAGTGTGAAGCCCCGTCAAAGTGCGGTCCCCAGATAGAAAAGTGCAGCCACAAAAGCTGAAGTGCAGCCGCAGATGGAATTGTGCACCTGCAGAATCCCTCGAAGAGAAGAAAAGTGCGAACCACATATGGAATTGTGCGACCGCAAAGCCTCTTGAAAGGCATTTTTGTAAGAGAATTATAGGGCACTATAAATAGAAGGGAAATACTATTTTAGGGAAAGTTTTGTATTGTAAGTAGTTGTAATCTTTATATTTTAATCTTTTGGAAGTTAGTGACAATTATTTGAAAAAATCCATTAGTTTTATCATTTAATTTTAGTTTATCGCTTTAAATACTTCTTCTACTTCGTTTTCTTCACTTTCTAGCATGAGTAGGTAGATTTTATCTAGGGTTGTGACCCAACCCTAGTGTCTAAATTATTATGGGTTATTGATTTTAATGATTTTTATGATTGAGTTTTTATTATTGTTTATGCATTATTTCTAGAATTAATGGTTGCAAACATTGATTCATGCATATTTGACTTAGTTTTTATTTGACAAAGAGGGACTTAGTCTAGGAAAATTTGGCTAACAAGGAATTTGGGCTAGTTAAGGTTTTTTCTAGCCTAATTAAAGGGTTTGAACTAGAGATAGGGAAAACTCGTCTTGAGCTCAATTATTTGAATTGATACCCAATTGGACTTGAGAAAGCTAATTTGGGCATAAACACTCTATAACCGAGAGGTATTGATTGGGTACTTGAGAGTTATAATACACCCCGATCAACAAAAAAGGCATCAACGAAATTTACCCATTAGGTTTGCACCTAGGTGAAGGTTACATCCCTAGGCTTTTTCCCAATTGATTAAAAACACCAAAAACAATTATTCGCTCTCTAATGTTTTCTAATTAGTTTAAGTTTCTTAGTGTTAATTTGGAAAACAATCACTCTTTATTTGGAAGTGCAATTAAGTTGTTTCACGTACTCTTTTCAAGTATCTACCTTAACACCCTTCATAAACTCCCTGAAGAATTCGACCCCGACTCTTGTTAGGTATTATAATTGCAACGACTTTTTCCACTCACTATTGAGTGCGAATTGGACGTGGATCAGTTGTGAAGGTATGTTTAGCATATTTGGCTTATATTTGTGATTCTAGTGCGGAGGTCCTTTCTATGAATTCAGTATCGGTTGTGAAAGATTTCCCATAAGTGTTTCCTGCATATTTACTAGGCATGTGACCTAATAGGGATATTGACTTTTGCATTGACTTGGTTCTAGACACTCAACCCATTACTATTCCACCATACCGCATGGCTCTAGCTGAGTTGAAGGAATTGAAGGAGCAGTTGCAGGATATGCTTGATAAGGGATTCATTAGACCAAGTGTTGTCCTTGGAGTATACCCGTATTGTTTATGAAGAAGAAAGATGGTTCTACGAGGATGTGTATTGATTATTGGAAGTTGAACAAGGTTAATAATAAAGACAAGTATCCATTGCCTTGGATTAATGATTGTCAACTTCACGGTGCCAAGGTGGTTTCAAAGATTGATTTGAGATTTCGCTACCATCAAGTGAAGATTAGGGCTTTGGATGTCCCAAAGATAGCTTTTAGAACTCATTATGGTCATTATGAGTTTCTGGTGATGTCATTTGGGATGACTAATGCCCCCAAAGATTTTATGGATTATGATGAACCGAGTGCTCAAGCCTTATTTGGATTACTTCATGATTGTATTAATTAGTGATATTATGGTTTACTCTCGTACTAGAGAGGAGAATGAGCAACATCTACGAGTAGTACTTTAGATTTTGAACGACCGTCAGCTTTACACCAACTTTTCAAAGTATGAATTCTATTGGACTCAATTGCATTCTTAAATCATGTCGTGCCTTCTTTTGTGGCCAATCCATGCCCAGATATATGACTCAAGCTTGTTTGGTTTTAATACCCAAAGTAGAGTTCCCTAATACTCTATCTGAGTTTAGACCAATAAGCTTGAGCAATTTCCTCAACAAGATCGTATCCAAGATCCTCAGTTTGAGGCTTGCTCCTATCCTCCCTAGAATTATTTCTCCAAATCAGTCCGGCTTTATAAAAGGCAGAAGCATCTCAGAGAACATTATGCTTGCACAGGAAATTGTTCAAGGGATCAAAAAGCCCAATAGAGGTGCTAATGTAGTTATAAAGCTGGACATGGCCAAAGCATATGATAGGGTATCCTGGTCCTTCACATGTCTCATGATGAGAAGGATGGGATTTGGGGAAACATTCATTGACATGGTCTGGCGAACAATGGCAAACAATTGGTACTCTGTCATAGTTAATGGAACCAGATATGATTTTTTCCATTCCACTAGAGGTCTTAAGCAGGGTGACCCCTTGGCCCCCTCACTTTTCATTTTGGGAGCAGAACTGCTATCCCAGATGCTTAACAACCTCACACATGATCAATTTTTTAATGGATTTTACATGGAGAGGAGAGGACCTCAAATCACACATCTGAGTTTTGCAGATGATGTGATTATCTTCACCTCTGGATGTAAAACTTCATTGCTAAAGATCATGAAAGTGCTGTAGAATTATGAATTGGCATCTGGACAACAAATTAATAAAAATAAAAGCCATTCATGACTGCTTCCTCTGTGTTCCATTACACTAACAGGAGAATTCACCGCCTGACAGGATTCACTAGAAAAGATTCACCTATTACCTATATAGGATGCCCCCTGTACACAGGCAGGAAGAGGATTAGGCACTTCAACTGCATCATCACT
>MCJB01020825.1:80160-92309 GCA_002018475.1 Nicotiana obtusifolia
AGGAGAAGCTACCAATAATCAAGCAGAAGCAGAGGCAGCTTATATTGGTATGCACTGGTGCATTGGAAATGGGCATACAAAAATCCACCTGGAAAGTGATTCACAATTGTTGGAACAGTGGTTAACTGGCAGCTCGAACCCACCCTGGACTATCAGTATGATTATAGCTGATATAATCAAACTGATTCGACACTGCCAGGACTTCAAATGTACACATATTTTGAGGGAGGCAAACTGTCCAGCTGACACACTTGCCAAATTGAGTCATGAACTGAACACCACCACTCACTACAATGATCAACATGACTTACCTGTTCAATTAAGGGGAAAACTATGTCTTGATCTTCAAGGCTTTCCAGCCTTTAGGCACAGGAAATCTAAGCAAATTAGGTGGCCATCACAATTGATCTCTAACAATCATGACTCTGTTAATGCTTAAATTGTCTCAAGTATCTTTGAGGAACTCAGAACCCAATAAAGCAAAAATACTGCAGGTTTCCCAATTGCAGCAGCTCCTTTGCCCCTTTACCTCCATAATCCTTTTGCTAAGTGTGCAAGAGTACTGCAGATCGGCAACACCAATCTGCTGGTACCTCAATGAAGAGATGAACAGAAGAACTGATATCAATAGCAACAGGGCAATCAAATTTGATAGACCAGCTAGTTACATTGTTAAGGATGCAGTAAATACCAGTAACACAGGACGGCATCTACTCCCAGCAACATAGCATTTCAGAATATACCTGGACAGCAAAATGCTTACCCAATTGCAGCACTCCCCACTCCCCAGTTCCCCCATAACTCCAGTACTAATTTTGCAGGAATGGAGATCTCTCAATGGACAAGATGCTAACAGGAGCAGATGAGCCAAAAACTAGAAAGGAAATGACTACACTGGAGCAAAAGAGATGCAGAATCATCATTGTTACCAGTCTCCCTCAGGCACCGGAGAATACCATTGCCACTCCACTACTATACGGCATACTCTTGATAGTCATCTTCCATTTTGCTTTTCTCGCAAAAGCCAAAGCAAAATTGAAGATTTTATTCTTTGCTATATAGTACATTCCGAAGAAGATTCCAATAATTTGTTTAGAGATAGAACCAATTGTATGAGAAGGAACACTCACCCAGTAGAATTAGGAATACTTGTACTTTTTTGTATAGTTGACCTAAAGTCACTACTCATCGTTTTTGTATATATGACTGTCGATCCATGTTATAAGATCGACAGCCATTACATCACTATAGGTCTAACTCACCTTAGCTATCTAGGTACAGTTGGTCACCAAATGTGGGTGATCAAGGATGTACACCTTCCCTATATGGAGGTCAGGTCGATGCCCCCCTCCATCATTGTACTTTCTATTATTATATTTATGAAAATCAACCCTACTGCATTAGAATCTGTACACTTTTAGAACACTATCCAGTGGTATTAGTGTGTTATCATGCTCATTCTGCAGGTGGGATAATAGTGTACGGTGGTATAATGCAGTGAGGTATTTTTTTAAAAAAAAAAAATCATGTCGTGCCTAGTGATTGTATCAAGGTTGATCTTAAGAAAATTGAGGCAGTTAAAAATTGGTCTAGACCTACTGCAGCAAAGGAGATCTGGAGTTTCTTGGGTTTGGCAGGCTACTATTGTCGCTTTGTTGAAGGATTTTCATATATTACAGCCATATTGCCCTAGTTGACTTCGAAAGGTGCTCCTTTTATGTGGTCTATGAGTGTGAGGAGAGCTTTCAGACGCACAAGGTGGTTTTTACTACGGATCCAATGTTGTTTTACCCACAAGTTTGGGGCCACATATCGTGCATTGTGATGCTTCACGTATTGGACTTGGCACGGTATTGATGCAGGATGATAAAGTGATTGCCTATGCATCTTGTCCATTAAAGACCCATGAGAAGAACTATCTTATTCATGATATGGAGTTGGCATCTATCGTGCACGCGCTCAAGATTTAGAGGCACTACTTGTATGGTGTGTCATGTGAGGTCTACACCGACCATCAGAGTCTCCGGCATTTGTTCAAGTAGAAGGATTTGAATTTGAGGAAGCAAAGGTAGTTGGATTTGTTGAAAGACTATGATATCATTGTCTTGTATCATCCGGGAAAGCCAAATGTGATTGTCGATGCCTTGAGTAGAAAGGCAGAGAGTATGGATAGTTTTACATTTATTCCAACCAAAGAGAGGCCATTGGCTATGGATGTTCAGGTCTTGGCTAATAGGTTTGTGAGGTTTTATAATTGGGAGCATACAATAGTTCTTGCTTATGTGGTAGCACAATAGTCTTTGTTGGAGCGCATCAAGGCTCACAAGTTTGATGATCCTTATTTGTTGATGTTGAAGGACACGATGCAACGAGGTAGTGCAAAAGAGGTTATGATTGGAGATGATGGTGTTATACGACTTCAGGGCCGAATTTGTGTTTCGAATATTGATTATTGTTGATACCCATTTTTGCCCTCATATTTTTCAAAAAGTATATATACTTTCAAAATGTCATTTTGCATCATTACTTAATTTACAAGAGTTATACAAGTATTTTTCATAATTTTTCGTAATTTTTAGAGCTTTAAAATTGATTTCATTGCATTTAAATTACTTGATTATTTAGTAATTATCCATTTAAATATTTTGAGATGACGTAATCATCTAAGTTTATTATTTGTATTCACATATAGGTTTCATAATATTTTACCTCATTTTACATAATTATACTAGTATTTTAGGCTATTTACATAATTTTGCAATAATAGCCTATGTGCTATGCACAATTAAATTTTTTTACGTTATCTTTTTGTCCAATAGAATTTTTATATTTTTGTATTGTTAAATTATTATTTCAATCAATTTGTTGCACAAGTGATATTTTACTATCCATTAAATAGTTTTACAATTAATTTTATTAATAATTTTGGTGTATTTTAACTTGTAGCCCATTTTTAAGTTACTTTTCGACCAAAATCACTAGCCTAGAGATCCCCAATTCTTAGCACAACCTCCTTTGCCCCAAACCAAATGACCCCTCTCCCAAACCCGGTCGGGACCTGTTACAACGACCCGCTCCGTTTCTTTTCCTATTCCTAGCCGTTGATCTCTCAAGATCAACAGCCCACAATCACCCCTCTATTTTAAACTAACCAAATCCACCCAAAACCCTACCATTCTCTAAGACTGCTGCCCTTAAATCCACTCTTCTCCTCTCCTCTCAAACCCTAGCAGTCGCCTTCTGTCCAACTCTGATCTCAACATGGAATCACTCTATGATTCCCTTTCCATTTATGCTCTACCTCATTGTTTCTTACATAATTTTGGTGTCACATAGTACTCGCCTATTTTTGGCAAGTGTCAGGCTCCGTATCAAGGGAATCAAGCCCCATTTTGTTTTAGTTCTGACGATATTTTGTTTGTATACACTGATTACCAGGCTGTATGGGTCCGATTTAGAGATCTATGACTACTCGTGTTCTCCTTCTTGAACTAGGGTTTACCCGATTTTTCTCGTAAATTTATTCTGAATAGATTTTGCATGCTCTTCATCCCTTATATTTGTGTTCAATTGATTATGTTTCCTTTTTGTTCGTTCAATTTTACTACTATATAATCCCCTCCCCTAATCCCGTATAGTGGACCGGAGTCACTATTATTCTCTCATCCTCACTCATTCTATACTATTCTAAGACTTCAATTTTGGCCGGCTAAAAGCCAAGGCCACCGGAATCTATTCATTAGCCTCCTCCAGTGCAAGCATTGCTCGGAGCCCACTTCAAGCCTCTTGTGAACTCTGATGCACTGGAGATTTGAGGTTTCATAATTCTCCTGCAATTGCTGCTATTCCTGAGATTTTGAGTTTCTCATTCTTTATTCGCTCTATTTGTAACTTGTAAGTACCTTTGACTCTCGCAATTTCATTCTCTTTTGCTTCTGTTCATGCTCTGTATATCCATGTCACTTAAGCTTCGATAGACCAATATGCTACTAAGTCGTCTTTGTTTATGGCCTTCTTTTCTTTGAAGTTATCCTGTAGCACTGTGTTTCCTAACATCAGAATCTGCTTAAAGCTCTAAGCTTTGATGTTTGCCCATGACTTCTGATTATCTTGAGCCTGCTTAGCCTAGTGTATTTGTGTATGTTTGAATGCTTATATTTACTGCTTATCATGAGTTCATCTCTCTACTTGTTTCAGATTCTTGTGATAGACTAATTCGTGCCCAGAATTTGTCCTAATGCATTACTTTCTATTGCGTCATTCATGTACAACTTGTTAACTTTCTTATGGTTAATCCATGCACATATAATTTCTATATGCCAGTATTGTTTGAACTTCTAAACAAACACGACATGTTTTCGTGCTATTTGTAAACTCTAATGTGTGTTCTTTTGACTTGTTCAATTATGTGTTCTTCAAATATTGCCTAAGGCTTCAATACATAGCCTCTTATTCTATATGTGGTTAACTGGTATAAGTGTTGATGCATTCCTATCCTTTTAATCTAGAGTTGATATATTTCACCTACTATGAGTTATGGTAATGCGCATGAACTTTTGTGTTATGACTGATGCTCTGCATGTTAAGTTTCCCATGTTAACCTAAGTGATTGCTTGTCAACTATGGTAGACTATGCCCACTAGCCTATCTGTTATGTTGTTTGTGACCATGACTTCACTAGGCTCTCATGTTAGAACTTTCATGTGGAGACTGCTATTTTACTTGTTACTGTCTTTGATTCTGGCGGACCTTCATGTTAAGATGAGGCAGTTAAACAAGCAACAAACAATTCCAGTTTAAATCCTATAGGCATATGCTCATTAAATTAATCCTAAATCATGTTTTCTAAGTGAATAGGCGAATTAACCAGCATGTTGTACAGATGATTCCCAAAAGATGAAGCATGGAAAGTAAACAAGACATTTAAAGCCTTATAGACAAGTTTTCTACCCATTCATGCAATAAAACAAAATATCCCAACCCCCTTTTCATTAATTTCTTCAGCATTCAATTTATAAGTTATTACAAACCACTTCGTAACTGTTAATCAACAATTGATTACCGTTTGTTCTATAACCGTTTAAATGCCTATCTTATACATCCGCAACAATCTAATTCAGATTCATAGCTCCACCAAAAATCGTCAGTTGATCACAACAATATCATATCCAAAAGATCCTTTTTGAAACATACGACCACTCTTATAACAATTACGTCGGTTTCATTCGCCGTTGGATCCAGAACTACACACGACCTGATTCTTGTAACACCAGGAATATCTAGGCAACTCAAGAACCAAGGTTCAGCCCCATTTTTCAAAAAAATATGTCATTCCTCACTCGACTTAGAGAAAATTGGTCATCATTTTCTTCACCCGACAACTCTTTCATCATTTCTAGGTGAAGAGGGGCAGCTGCTGATACCCAATTTTGCCCTCATATTTTTCAAATAGTATATATATATATTCAAAATATCATTTTTCATCATTACTTAATTTACAAGAGTTATACAAGTATTTTTCATAATTTTCCATAATTTTTAGAGCTTTAAAATTGATTTCTTTGCATTTAAATTGCTTGATAATTTAGTAATTATCCCTTTAAATTATTTTTAGATGACTTAATCATTTAAATGTATTATTTGTATTCACATATAGGTTTCATAATATTTTACCTCATTTTACATTATTATACTAGTATTTTAGGCTATTTACACAATTTTGCAATAATAGCATATATGCTACACATAATTACATTTTGTCACATTATTTTTTTGCCAAATAGCATTTTTATATTTTTTTAATGCTAAATATTATTTTCAATCACTTTGTTGCACAAGTGATGTTTTATTATCTATTAAATGGTTTTACAATTATTTTATTAACAATTTTCGTGTATTTTAATTTGCAGTAAATTTGTAAGTTACTTTTGGACCAAAATCACTGGCCCAGAGATCCCTAATTCTTAGCCCAACCTCCTTTGGCCCAAACCAAATGAACACTCTCCCAAACCCGGTCGAGACCAGTTACAATGACCCGCTGTGTTTTTTTTCTAATCCTAGCCGTTGATCTCTAAAAAAAAACGACCCACAATCACCCCTCTGTTTTAAACTAACCAAACCCACCCAAAACCCTACCATTCTCTAAGACTTCTTCCCCTAAATCCTCTCTTCTCGTCTCCTCTCAAACCCTAGCAGTCGCCTCCTTTATTTTGTCCAACTCCGACCTCAACATGGAATCACTCCATGATTTCCTTTCCATTTATATTCTGTCTCATTGTTTCTTACACGATTTTGGTATCACATACTACTCGCCTATTTTGGCAAGTGCCAGGCTCCGTATCAAGGGAAGCAAGCCCCATTTTGTTTAAATCCAGACGATATTTCATTTGTATACACTCATTACCATGCTGTATGGGTCCGATTTAGAGATCTATGACTATTTGTGTTCTCCTTCTTGAACTAGGGTTTACCCGATTTTTCTCCTAAATTTATTCTGAATAGATTTTGCATGCTTTTTTTCCCTCCCCTAATCCCCTTTAGTAGATCGGAGCCACTGTTATTCTCTCACTCTCGCTCATTCTATACTATTCTAAGACTTCGATTTTGGCTAGCTGAAAGTCAAGGCTACCGGAATCTGTTCATTAGCTTCCTCCAGTGCTAGCACTGCTCGGAGCCCACTTCAAGCCTCTTGTGAACTCTGATGCACTGGAGATTTGAGGTTTCATAATTCTCCTGCAATTGTTGCTATTCCTGATATTTTGAGTTTCTCATTCTTTATACGCTCTATTTGCAACTTGTAAGTACCTTTGACTCTCGCAATTTCGTTCTCTTTTGCTTCTGTTCATGCTCTGTATATCTATGTCACTTAAGCTTCGATAGACCAATATGCTACTAAGTCGTCTCTGTTTATGGCCTTCTTTTCTTTGAAGTTATCCTGTTGCACTGTATTTCCTAGCATCAGAATCTGCTTAAAGCTCTAAGCTTTGATATATGCCCGTGACTTCTGACTATCTTGAGCCTGCTTAGCCTAGTGTGTTTGTGTATGTCTGAATACTTTTATCTACTGCTTGTTATGAGTTCATCTCGCTGCTTGTTTCAGATTCTTATGATAGACTAATTCCTTCCCAAAATTTGTTCCAATATATTACTTCCTATTGAGTCATTCATGTACAACTTGTTAACTTTCTTATGGTTGATCCATGCTCATATAACTTCTAAATTCCAATATTGTTTGAACTTCTAAACAAACACGACATGTTTTCGTGCTATTTGTAAACTCTAATGTGTGCTCTTTTGACTTGTTCAATTATGTGTTCTTCAAATATTTCCTAAGACTTCAATACATAGCCTCTTCTTCTATATGTGGTTAACTGGTATATGTCCTGATGCCTACCTGTCCTTTTAATTTGGAATTGATATATTTCACCTACTATGATTCTAGTAATGCGCATGAGCTTTTGTGTTATGACTGATGCTCTGCATGTTAAGTTTCCCATGTTCAACTAAGTGATTGCTTGTCAACTATGGTAGAATATGCCCACTAACCTATCTGTTATGCCGTTTGTGATCATGCCTTCACTAGGCTCTCATGTTAGAACTTCTATGTGGAGACTGCTGTTTCACTTGTTCATTTCCTTGATTCTGCCGAACCTTCATGTTAAATCTTTTATGTCTAAAGTCCTCTAGGCTAATTCTGGATCATGCTTTACTTTGAAACTCTCTTTGGAGTGGTTTGCTAGCTTATGTAGTTCAATCCTATCACTTTGAACTTGTTTCTGCAAATACAACATGAGCCTACCCTATTTCGTGTAATCCGGTCTTTGTGATTTAGTATATAGTTGTCACTTGTATGATTAAGTTTGGCATCCGTCTGGGTGAGTAAGTCATTCGTTTGTCCCTGGTCTAAGCCTATTTGAAGGCCCAGATGTGTTACTGGTTTATTCTGTATTTGTATTTGGGTCCGTAATCATTCAATTATGTTTGTAATAACTTGTAAACTGAATTCTAGAGAAATTAATGAAATGGGGGCTGGGATATTTTGTTTTCTTGCATGAATGGGTAGAAAAATTGTCTATAGGGCTTTAACTATCTTGTTTACTTTCCATGCTTCATCTTTTGGGAGTCATACATGCTGGTTAATTCGCCTATTCACTTAGAAAACATGATTAGGATTAATTTAATGAGCATGCCTATAGGATTTAAACTAGACTTGTTTGTTGCCTGTTTGACTGCCTCATATTTGCACCTAGATATCATGTCAACGCAATCACTGAAACTGCTCACCTTGGTATATTTCCTTCCATTACGTGACTCGCCTAGAAAGCATGCTTGTAGAAATAAATAAACAGACCTGCGCTTTCAATAATTTTGCGGCCTAGATATGAATCCATTAGAAATCCTGTATATAGATGCTACTGCTCGTCTTAGATAGCGTATTCATAAGATCAACGTTGTTAATCCTAGGCCTTCAGGAAGTCTTATTACCTCACTGCATGAATATTTAGATATCCTGGCTATAGGATTGTAATACTTTAATCTACAACTCCGTTAGTCTAAAGCTGTAATGATGCCTGTATAATACTGGAATCATATAGAAATCATGCCTATAGGACTTAATATTCTAATACGTCTTAATTTTTTCTATTGCCTAACCATAAATCTGTTTGTGTGCTTATGCGTGGAGGTTAACTTGAGCCTTTTTATTGCTATTGTATGCAGTCCTATCTGTTTGAATGTTGCCTACTTTTATCATTTTTGAGCAACGTCTAGAACCACCCAATAGTAGGTCCAAAGCCCTCTGGACCATAGGCATGTGATGGGTAGTGCACGCATAGGGCACGACTTAAAACTGAATTAGAACGCCTTTAAGTAAATAACTTAAACATAGTAATCAGGTAGCATGAGATGATAGTCTGTACCCCTTGAATAATACGAGCAACCTCTACCTTAAGAGAGTTGCAAAATATTATCTATGTTGCATGGGGTGATCCTTTAGGATAAAAACATAGGACCTCCCCCCTCCTCCTTTTTATGTGCGTGTTATTTAAACTTAGTCATTCAACATAGATCAATATACTTTGTACCTTTGTAGTTACTAAGACTTGTACCGATTCTCAGATGTTTTAATAAGACTCTACAACTTCTGAATTTTCCTTCTATTTGTTTGATCACCTAGCTTAATTACATAATCTAGATAATAAAGTTCAGTTAGGACCCATAGTTGTGGACCTCGAAAAGTGCTTAACACCTTCTCTTTGAGGTAATTTGAGCCCTTACCCAATCTTTGGTGACACGGACTAGTCAAACAAAGTTATTTGCAAATAGGTGCCCTAAAGCACCTCAAAATTTTAGGTGGCGACTCGTTTTAGCCCTCCTTTTAAAAGAGTTGTCACATGTCGAAGCCCTCTTTCACGAGAAAACGGGGCGCGACAATTGCTTGAGGGAGTTGATTCTTGAACAAGCTCAGAGTTCATGGTACTTTATTCATCCAGGTATCACAAAGATGTATCGTGCCTTGAAGCAGCATTACTGGTGGTGGAAGATGAAGAAGGACATTATTGAGCATGTTACATGGTGTTTGAATTGCCAGCATATGAAGTATGAACAATCAGAAACCATATGTTTTGGCTCAGAGGTTGGTGATATCAAAGTGGAATAGGGAGTGCATTACCATGGAGTTTGTGGTAGAATTACCACGGACTTTGAGGAAATTTGATGTTATTTGGGTCATCGTGAACATATTTACTAAATTTGTGCATTTCATTCCGGTGATGACTTTTTACACCTCAAAGAAATTGGATCAGATCAATATCAAGGAGATTGTTCACTTGCATGATGTGCCCATTTCAATCATTTTAGATCATGGCACGCAGTTCACATTGCACTTTCGGAGAGCTGTTTCGTGAGAATTGGGCATGCAGGTGAAGCTCAGCACTGCATTTCACCTGCAGAAGGATGGCTAGTCCAAGCGGACCATTCAGATACTTGAGGATATGTTAAGAGCCTGTGTTACTAATTCCGGAGGCAATTGGGACCAGTTTCTACCATTGGTGGAGTTTGACTACAACAACAACATTCAAATGGCATCATACGAGGCTTTATATGGTAGGAGGTGTTGCTCTCCTATTGGTTGGTTTGAGCCTTGTGAGGCTACGACGTTGGGTGTAGACTTTTTCTTGATGCCTTAGATAAGGTGAAGTTGATCTAAGATCGTCTTCGTGCAGCGCAGAGCATGCAGAAGAGATATATGGATAAGAAGGTCTGTAATGTGGCTTATATGGAGGGCGAGAAGGTACTTTTGAAAGTTTTGCCTATGAAGAGCGTTATGAGATTTGGGAAGAAGGTAAGTTGAGCTTGAGGTTTATTGGCCCATTTGAGATCTTAGAGAGAGTCGGAGAGGTTGCTTATAGGCTCGCATTGCCTCCTAGTCTAGCAGTGGTACATTCGGTATATTATATTTCTATGCTTCAAAAGTATCATGAAGATAAGCCACATGTTCTAGATTTCAGCACGATGCAGCTTGACGAGATAATTATGAGGAAGAGCTGATAGCCATTGTAGATCGGCAGCTACAAAAGTTGAGATCTAAAGAAAGTCCTTCTGTGAATGTGCTTTGGAAAGAGCCGATTATGGAGGCTACTTGGGAGTCCGAGTCTGATATGAGGAGTAGATATTCACATCATTTTGGAAGTTCAGGTACATCTCTATGTTTGTCCAAGGACTAATGTTTCTTTTAGGGGGGAGAACGTAACGATCAGATAGGTCGTTTTGAGTTCCAGGTCTCCGTTTCATGCTTTAAGACATTGAATAAATTATTTTGATGATTCGTGATTTGTGTGTGGTTCGTTTTAATTTAGGAAAAGCTTAAATGTATTTTTACAAAGAAAACTTGAATTTTGAACTATAACATTGTTGGAGTTTACCGCTATCATTATTCTTGGTAAATGACCTGGCTCAGTGTTTTGATGATTCTGGTAGATTCATATGATAATTTGGGATTTATACGTATTAGTTGGGGTTCCAGGTGGCCCGAGGCCGTTTCGACGCTTATTGTAGAAAGTTGTAATTCGAAGTTATGAACATATGAATTCTTGAGTTTTGATGCTTGATTCCAAATTATAAATATTATTTTTGATGTTTTGAGCTTGCGAGCGAGTTCATATGAGGATATTCACTTGTGCGGATGTTTTAATTGGAGCTCAGGTAAGTCTTGGATTGGTTTTGGGCTATTTTGAAAAGACTTGATATTGCTGGTGCTACAGTCATCGCATTGCGATGAACTACTCGCAAAATGTGAGGTTCGCATTCGTGAAATGGACCTCGCATTTGGAAAGCTGGGACAAGGAGGCCAGATTCGCAATTGTAATTCTTGACTTACATTTGTGACCCTTGCAATTGCAATGTGTGTGTCGCATTTGCGGCATCTGAGGCTCTAGCCATTTTCACATTTGCAAACACAGGGTCGCATTTGCAAGATGCGCAATTACAAACTAGGGTTCGCAATTGCAAGATCTGCATCTGGGTAAAAATAGGGGATTTCAGGATTAGCTTGTCTTATTCCATTTTTGAGACCTAGATTTTGTGGGAGGCGATTTTTGAAGAGAACTTTCTTCCCATCTTAAAGGGTTAGTAACTTTTAGATAAATTTCTATAGATGTTCATCCCTAAATATGAATTTTATAGAGTAGAAATAGAGTTGATGGGTAGAAACTTAGGATTTTGTATGTTAGAGATTTAAACCTATTTGAGATTGGATCTCGAAACAAATCACGTATTTGGACTTGGGAAAGAATGGGTAATCGGTATTTACTCTTGGTTTTGGATTTCGACCAAGTGTGTCTGGGTTGACTTCTGTTGACTTTTTCAAATATGTTAAAGATCGAATCTTTTAGATACTAGAGTAGTTTCTAAAGCTTATTTTTGACTTAGTTGGGCATTATTTGACTAAATTCAAGTGGTTAGGAGGCTTGTTCTAAAGGAAAAGCTGTGTTGGATTGTTGATTTAGTTATGAAAAAGGCAAGTATCGTGGTTAACCTTGATTTGAGAAAATTAGGATATAATTGGATCTATATGTTACGTGATATATGTGTTGGTGATGGCGTATATGTAAGGGGACGAATGTATATGCGTTGTCATAGGTTAAAGCATC
>MCJB01020825.1:92397-106685 GCA_002018475.1 Nicotiana obtusifolia
GGAGGGGGGAGGGGGGACTAGATTATTTCATGCCTTTAATAATATCATGTCTTTACATATTTCATTCCGTCATTTGTTGTATGCTCTTACTTGTCACATGCCTCCACTTGTTTCATGCCTTTTCTAATCGCATGTCTTTACTTGCGACATGCCTTACTTGATACATGCCTTTTCTAGTTATATGCCTTACTGGTTACACGCTTTTACATGTTACTAGATGTATGCCCTTACTTGCTTCATGCCTTTACCTATCTCATGGCTTTACTTGCTTTATGTCTTAACTTGTTTCTTGCCTTACTATACTATGCTAAGTCGGATTGTGTGACTATTGGACTGTTCATGTGTTTATGACTTGTTGGAGTACCTGTTCATATAATGTATACATATATACATATATATATATATACATATATACATATATATACATATATATATATATATATGTATATATGTATATACTTTTGTGTGTGTGTGTGTGCGCACGCGCGCGTGTGTGAGGCTAGTTCTTGGATATCGAGTTGCCTATCATACTTGGTTCGTGTTTGTTTTTCCTTGGTTAATTATGCGTGCTTGTTCTCTTTTATGTTATGTTTTGAGCTTCGCCATACCTGGTTGCTTATTGTGTGTTTCACTTAAATTAGTATGTTTGATCGGGTTGTATGCCGCAAAGATATTGATTGTTGATGATTTTGAGATTTGGATCGGGTTACATGCCACAATGGTATTGATTATTGAAAGTATTATGACAGAATCAGTGCACGCCGCAATGGTATTATGTTTGAAACGGATATTGTGTCTTGTGGTTATTTCTTGGTTGTTCTTCTCTGCTATGGTGATGTGTTATAAGGATATGACATGTTGTTATTTTCGAGAACCATTTGTATTCTCTTATTGAATATTATGCTTTTATTCGTCTCTTTCTATATTACTATTGCTTTCCGCTTATTACTTGCATAAGTTGATAAGTAAGTATCTTTTCATAGCCTCGTCACTACCTCATCAAGATTAGACTCAATACTTACTGAGTACAATTGGTCGGTTGTGCTCATACTACACTTTTACACTTTTTGTGCAGATCCCAATGTTGGTCCCAGCAATGATCCCAGGGGTGTTAGCTCGGACTATTATAGGAGGCTTGAGGTATTTTCTGCATGCCGTTCGCAAACCCTGGAATCCTTTTCCTACCCTTTTATTATTGTTTATTGTGCCAGACAGTATTGTATTTTCTTGCAGATTTTGTATTTAGTACTATCAATACCTCATGCACTTCTGACACCAATTCTTGGGAAACAGATTAGTTAGTGTTTGGTTTTAGAATCATTATGTATTTTTCTGTCACTCTTTATCAATATTAGTATGTTGTTAACTGTTAGACTTGTTTTATTTATTGTTACTAAGTGTTGGTGTAATGACTCGTCTTGTACCCCATATTATTTCATTAATTATATTAATTGAAATTAAGTTGGGAAAGTTGTACTCGAAGAAAATCGGTAAGAAATGAGACACATGGTCTCTTTTTAAGAAAAGCTTAAGTCGCAAAAGTCAACCGTGGATTGACTTATGAGTTAGAAGGTTCAGATGTGAATTCCGACGACTCGGTTAGCTTCGAGGTAGGATTTATAACATGGAAATATAGACGGGTTGGGGGAAGGTTAATCGAGATACATAAGTAGTGGTAAATGGTTAATATTGATTTAGTTAAACATGAGTCGAGTATGGTTTGGTTAAAGTTACTTCCCCCTGGCCAGGTTGGTTGCTGATGATGTTATTTTCCCTAAATGGGAGTTTGATGTGATGCATTACTATATTGGTTGGAAATTGTCGTGATTGCGGTGACATGCATAGGTGGAGAGACCGTAGCTGGTGCCACGCATGTCACGAGATATTGTATACGTGGAGAGACCGTTGCTGGTGCCACGTCTGAGATGAGATATTGTGATTGCTGTGACATGCATAGGTGGAGAGACCGTAGCTGGTGCCACGCATGTCACGAGATATTGTATACGTGGAGAGACCGTTGCTGGTGCCACGTCTGAGATGAGATATTGTGATTGCTGTGACATGTATAGATGGAGAGACCGTAGCTGGTGCCACGTTTGTCACAGGATGGATTGTATTTCGTATTATTGTGTTGATTTGTTTGATTTCATTGATTTGATAATGCAATATTTAAATATCTTCCTTCTCTGTTAATTTTGGTTGATGTACATTTGTTATCTGTTTTAGTTGTATATATATATATATATATATGTTATGTCTAACAGGATTATCTGGAGTCCGGTCTAGCCTCGTCACCACCTCGCCGAGGTTAGGCCAGGCACTTACCAGCATATGGGGTCGGTTGTGCTGATACTACACTCTGCACTTTTGTGCAGATACCGGCGCCGCAGGTGTCGGTCAGTAGAGGACTTCCATCTTTTGGTGTGATTTCCCAGGCGACCCAAGGTAGCACTGCAGACGTTTGCAGATCTTGGCGTCCTTTGTCTATTCTTTTGACTGTTGTTCCATGTAGTTCGGAAACAGTTCTTTTGTTATTTCATTTGAGACCATTCTATGTAGTACTCTTAGACAGTCTGTGAAACTGTGTCACCAGTTCTTGGGTAGTTTGTGTAAAGGAAGGACTATATATAAAATATTTCCGCATTTTTGTTATTAATTTATGCTTTGTGAATTCATGAATAACTGTTTATGAATGATGACGTACGGAACGAAGTTAATTATTGGCTGGCCTAACTTTCATTAGTAGGCGCCATCACGACTCCCAAAGGTGGGAGATTTGGGGTCGTGACAGTTGGCTTGCCTGGAAAGTGGTGCTAGGCGCCATCTTGTCCCCTTGGTTGGGATTTCATGATACATAGTTCCACTAAATCAATCAACAAGAGTTACAAAAGTTCTCTAAATTTTCACAAAGCAAGTGCCAAACCTAGAGCAACAATAGAAACAAGATTGCACCAAAAGCAATTGAAGAAAAGAGAGAAATTTTTCCAGAAATGATCTACTGTTCATGCCTCCAAAATTGAAGCTACATGCCTCCAAATCCAATCTCCACTGTTGAAATCCAAGAACCAGATGTTGAGAACTCCCAGTTCAAATTTGAACATAATCCAAAGGTCAATGAGTCGGGAAATGCTATTGAAGCTGACTGCCTGAGCAGAAATTTTCTGGAGTAAATAATATAATTTCCTCTCTTTCAAAGGCTTCAAAAATGACTGTAAGAAAAAGTGAAATAGGTCCAAAAGAAACTTTTTAATCCATATAGCAAGGGAAAGGCCCAAAACACCTAACAAATAACATGACCATGGTAGCGGAGTTTCTGCTTTGCATCTCTTTCATGTATGTGCACATTCTCGTGCTCTTTGTTTCTTAGTCATCCAATTGAGACCATTACGAATAAAAGATGATCTGCTTAATCTGTTCCTTGGATATCAGGAATCATAGAATATCATGGCCTCAATATTTTACTCTCAAGTCCTATTTACTAAGTATAAACTCTAGTTTCTATATATTTCTTTGGTTTTTTGTCTGAGAAGAGGCATTTTCTGTAGTTTAATTTATGCAATATAAAACGCGAAAAACAAGATAAAAGGATAGAAGCAAGACGCTCAATGAACTATCAAGACAAAAAGTAGGAACTAGTCTACTTATCTTCTTGATGAAGTCATGGAGTACCTATACTATACGAACAACCCTCAAGACAACGATGGTCTTGAAAATTGTTTGATCAAACAAAGGAACAAGTTCAATTTAGAATCACACCAAAAATTCGACAAGTTCAAAGCACACGAGTTTGGAGAAAAGTTGCTGTGGATTTTTGTATTGAATATCAAAGTTAGGTACTGAAAATGATGAAGTCTTCAGGCTTTTATAGAATGAGTCTTGTCCTAAATCAACTAGGAAACAAATAAATAACAAAAAGGCCAGAATTTGGCTAAGTAAATAATGGTCACATATGACCCCCAAGTAAGAATCAATGTCTTCCTTAGCAACACAATAATACAACATAAACACAAATGTCTAACATCAACATCACACGCCTCACTAAGGACAATCACCAACGCCTAAATCAAGGCTAACCCACGCCTTGTCTTGTTTTATCCAACATTGATTGCATGAACATAGCTTGATTAGGTTGTCTTGCATCGTTCTCCCTTTCTTGAGAAGATTTTGTCTTCGAAATCGAGCCATCTTCATCTTTCAAAGCGGCACTACCTGCAATACCTAGGGAGTTAAGTCAGAAACGTTGAATGTCTTAGAAACACTACACTCACCAAGCAGGTCTATAACATAAGCATTGTTATTGATCTTCTGCAATGCTTGGAATGAACCATTTCCTCGTGGGGCAAACATGTCCACATATTCCTGCAAAATGTCATCAACAACACTAGGCAAGGGGTGAACGTTAGTATAAACTTCATCATTGGAACTCAAGAAAATACCCTTATGAACTAGGCAATTAACAGTTTAGAACTATCATTACCTCGCAAATACTCACCTGGTTGCATCATAGCACAAACATTACCTAGCAGGGTTAATGTACTGGCATAGTCCACGGCTTCGGTTTTAGCTTTCACTATCTCTTCGTCACTCTCCACCCTCCACCTCAGAAACAGTACCATCATGTTCAGGTCTTAAGGTGAAACCATCACTAGTTCCTTCCCCGACATTCTTCTGAGTACTAACAGCTCTTTCAAGGTTCTCCATTCGGGTACTAAGTGCCCTTACTTCAGCCCAAAACTCGGCTAAAGTAATGTCGGTCACGACCTTGTCTCTACCAGTAGCCATGTACCTGCAAAAGAACAAGACTAGAGAATGCGTTAAGATTAGTAAAATACCTCACTCACTTTTGAATGACTCACGGGTTCACTCAATATTTTCAGGTAGGATTTTTGCACTTGTCTTCAAAATGGCTTCCTCTAATTGATCAAGTTCCTCAACGACCTTTCAAGTTCAAAAGTTCACTAATTCTCTTCGGGGTGAGTGAATTTATGTGAATCTATAGGCGGATAGCTTTTTAAAGTAAGCACAAGAAGCCAAGATTTAACTACGAAGGTGGAAATTCTGAGTTTTAGCACGAGATCCTACAAGCTCAAAAATTAATAATTAACTTAAGTAGAAAATTACTTAAGAATTACTAATTAGAAGTAATGTAATCAAAGAAGTAAGGAAATTCAAGAAATAAGAAAATTTTAGAGACTTTCCCACTCTAGTTTGGAGGGGACCATCTCTCTCCTCCCCCCCCCTTCGTCCCCCNTATATATATATATATATGTTATGTCTAACAGGATTATCTGGAGTCCGGTCTAGCCTCGTCACCACCTCGCCGAGGTTAGGCCAGGCACTTACCAGCACATGGGGTCGGTTGTGCTGATACTACACTCTGCACTTTTGTGCAGATACCGGCGCCGCAGGTGTCGGTCAGTAGAGGACTTCCAGCTTTTGGTGTGATTTCCCAGGCGACCCAAGGTAGCACTGCAGACGTTTGCAGATCTTGGCGTCCTCTGTCTATTCTTTTGACTGTTGTTCCATGTAGTTCGGAAACAGTTCTTTTGTTATTTCATTTGAGACCATTCTATGTAGTACTCTTAGACAGTCTGTGAAACTGTGTCACCAGTTCTTGGGTAGTTTGTGTAAAGGAAGGACTATATATAAAATATTTCCGCATTTTTGTTTTATTAATTTATGCTTTGTGAATTCATGAATAACTGTTTATGAATGATGACGTACTGAACGAAGTTAATTATTGGCTGGCCTAACTTTCATTAGTAGGCGGCATCACGACTCCCAAATGTAGGAGATTTGGGGTCGTGACAGAGTGGTATCAGAGCCCTAGGTTGCATAGGTTTCACAGTTCACAGACAACCTCGGTAGAGTCTGAGGGATCGGTACGGAGACGTCTGTATTTATCCCCCAGAGGCTACAGAGTTAGGAAAAGCCTCATGTTTGTTCTCTCCTATCATGCGGTTCTATTTCTCAGTGACTAACCGAATTTCTATTCTGTTCCTCGCAGATGGTGAGAACACGCGCTTCATCTTCTACAGCTCGACAGCCCGAGCCCCCAGCAACAGCTCCTGTACGGGGCAGAGGGCGAGGACGAGGTCGTGCTAGGGGTCGAGGCAGGGGCAGAGCTCAGCCTCCTGCAGCGGCACCAAGGGCAGAACCTCAGGTTGATTTTGAAGAAGAGGTTCCAGCCCCAGCAGATCCAGTGAGCCCAGCTCAGGTCCCAGAGGGATTTATTGCTACTCCGGTACTTCAGGACGCTTTAGTCCGACTGGTGGGCCTCATGGAGAATGTTACTCGAGCAGGTTTATTTCCTGCAGCCCCAGCTACTTCCCAAGCTGGAGCAGGAGCTCAGACTCCTACTACCCTAACTCCAGAGCCGGTAATTCCCCAGGCTCAGGTTCCGGTGATTCCGCCAGCTGTGGCAGTTCAGCCGGGAATGGTAGCTCAGTCCGGCAATGGAGCTGCTATGTCAGCTGATGCCTTGTGGAGATTGGATAGGTTCACTAAACTATTCACTACCACCTTCAGCGGCACCTCTACAGAGGATCCTCAGGACTTCCTCTACAGTTGCCACGAGGTCCTCCGAAATATGGGTATTGTGGAAACCAATGGGGTGGACTCTGCGGCTTTTCGTCTGTCCGGATCCGCCAAGACTTGGTGGAGCGATTATTGTATGACTAGACCGGTTGGTCTACCATCCTTGACTTGGGAACAGTTTACAGAGTTGTTCCTAGAGAAGTTTCTCCCTGTCACTCAGAGAGAGGCTTATCGGAGACAGTTCGAGCGCCTTCAACAAGGGTCCATGACTGTTACTCAATATGAATCCAGATTCATTGACTTGGCTCGACACGCTCTCATCATACTTCCTACAGAAAGGGAGAGGGTGAGGAGATTTATTGACGGTCTCATTCAGCCAATTCGCCTTCAGATGGCTAGGGAGACCGGTAGCGAGATTTCATTTCAGGAGGCGGTCAATGTGGCTCGCAGGGTTGAAATGGTTCTGTCACATGGGAGTGGTCATGGGTCAGAAAAGAGACCCCGTCATTCCGGCAGATTCATGGGTGCCTCATCTGGAAACAGAGATTCATTTGGTAGAGGCCATCCTCCTCGACCTTTCCATTCAGCTCTCCAGGTTTCTCACGGTGCTTCCGGTCACCGCGGTACTCAGATGCAATACCCCAATCAGCAACCCATCAATGCATCCCCGCTATAGAGTTTCCAGGGTCAGCAATCGAGGGCTTGTTTTATTTGTGGTGACACAAGGCATATTGCTAGACATTGTCGACGTGTCTTGGGTAACTCTCCACATCNTGTTCCTACCGATTATGGTTATGGATATGAACAACTCTTTCATTCTAATTTAGATTGATAAATGAACTAATCGAATAAGTAATCGTTAATAGGATAATTAAAGGTTCCGTGCCTAAGTCATTGGGTAGTGTCCTAGGAGTCCATAAGAGTCTAAAAGAGTCCGGTGTCGTAACAATAGTAATGTGTCTAAGTTTAATGGAAATATAGACGGGTTGGGGAAGGTTAATCGATATACATAAGTAGTGGTAAATGGTTAATATTGATTTAGTTAAACATGAGTCGAGTATGGTTTGGTTAAAGTTACTTCCCCCTGGCCAGGTTGGTTGTTGATGATGTTATTTCCCTAAATGGGAGTTTGATGTGATGCATTACTATATTGGTTGGAAATTGTTGTGATTGCGGTGACATGCATAGGTGGAGAGACCGTAGCTGGTGCCACGCATGTCACGAGATATAGTATACGTGGAGAGACCGTAGCTGGTGCCACGTTGGTAATGAGATATTGTATACGTGGAGAGACCGATGCTGGTGCCACGTTTGTTATGAGATATTGTATACGTGGAGAGACTGTTGCTGGTGCCACGTTTGTTATGAGATAATGTATACGTTTGTTATGAGATATTGTATACGTCTGAGATGAGATATCGTGATTGCCGTGACATGTATAGGTGGAGAGACCGTGGCCGGTGCCACGTTTGTCACATGATGGATTGTATGTCATATTATTGTGTTGATTTGTTTGATTTCATTGATTTGATAATGCAATATTTAAATATCTTCCTTCTCTGTTTATTTTGGTTGATGTACATTTGTTATCTGTTTTGGTTGCATATATATATATGTATATATGTTATGTCTAACAGGATTATCTAGAGTCCGGTTTAGCCTCGTCACCACCTCGCCGAGGTTAGGCAGGCACTTACTAGCACATGGGGTCGGTTGTGCTGATACTACACTCTGCACTTTTTGTGCAGATACCGGCGCCGCAGGTGTCGGACAGTAAAGGACTTCCAGCTTTTGCGTGATCTTCCAGGCGACCCAAGGTAGTACTGCAGCCGTTCGCGGATCTTGGTGTCCTCTGTCTGCTTCTTGACTGTTATTTCATGTAGTTCGGAATCAGTACTTTTGTTATTTCTTTCAAGACCATTGTATGTAGTACTCTTAGACAGTCTGTGAAAACTGTGATACCAGTTCTTGGGAGGATTGTATAAACAAGGGGCTATTTAAGTATTTTCCACATTTTGTTATTAAATTCTGTTGTAAAATTATGAATGATGTGTTAATTGCATTAATGAAGTAGATTACTGGCTGGCCTAGCTTTCATTAGTAGGCGCCATCACGACTCCCAAAGGTGGGAGATTTGGGGTCGTGACAGAGTTGGTATTAGAGCTCTAGGTTACATAGGCCTCACAGTTCACAGACAACTTCGGTAGAGTCTGAGGGATCGTTATGGAGACGTCTGTATTTATCCCCCAGAGGCTACAGAGTTAGGAAAAGCATCATGTTTGTTCTTGCTTATCGTGCGATTCGGTTTCTTAATGTTAATTGAATTTCTATTCTGTTCCTCGCAGATGGCGAGAACACGCGCTTCCTCTTCTACTACTCGACAGCCCGAGCTCCCAACAACAGCTCCTATACGGGGCAGAGGGTGAGGACGAGGCCGTGCTAGGGGTCGAGGCAGGGGCAGGACTCAGCCTCCTACAGCGGCGCCAATGACAGAACCTCAGGTTGATCTTGAAGAAGAGGTTCCAGCCCCAGCAGATCCGGTGGGCCCAGCTCAGGTCCCAGAGGGATTTATTGCTACTCCGGTACTTCAGGACGCTTTAGTCCGACTGGTGGGCCTCATGGAGAATGTTACTCGAGCAGGTTTATTTCCTGCAGCCCCAGCTACTTCCCAAGCTGGAGCAGGAGCTCAGACTCCTACTACTCTGACTCCAGAGCCGGTGGTTCCCCAGGCTCGGATTCCGGTGATTCCGCCAGCTGTGGCAGTTCAGCCGGGAATGGTAGCTCAGTCCGGCAATGGAGCTGCTATGTCCGCCGATGCCTTGTGGAGATTGGACAGGTTCACTAAACTATTCACTACCACCTTCAGCGGCACTTCCACAGAGGATCCTCAGGACTTCCTCTACAGTTGCCACGAGGTTCTCCGAAATATGGGTATTGTTGAAACTAATGGGGTGGACTTTGCGGCATTTCGTCTGTCCGGATCCGCCAAGACTTGGTGGAGGGATTATTGTATGACTAGACCAGCCGGTCTACCATCCTTGACTTGGGAACAGTTTACAGAGTTGTTCCTGGAGAAGTTCCTCCCTGTCACTCAGAGAGAGGCTTATTAGAGACAGTTCGAGCGCCTTCAGCAGGGGTCCATGACAGTTACTCAGTATGAGTCCAAATTCATTGACTTGGCTCGACATGCTCTCATCATACTTCCTACAGAGAGGGAGAGGGTGAGGAGATTTATTGACGGTCTCATTCAGCCAATTCGCCTTCAGATGGCTAGGGAGACCGGTAGTGAGATCACATTCCAGGAGGCGGTTAATGTGGCCCGCAGAGTTGAAATGGTTCTGTCACATGGGAGTGGTCATGGGTCAGATAAGAGACCCCGTCATTCCGGCAGATTCATGGGTACTTCATCTGGAAACAGAGATTCATTTGGTAGAGGCCATCCTCCTCGGCCTTTCCATTCCGCTCTCTAGGTTTCTCACGGTGCTTCAGGCCACCGCGGTACTCAGATGCAATACCCCAATCAGCAACCCATCAATGCATCCCCGCTACAGAGTTTCCAGGGTCAGCAATCGAGGGCTTGTTTTATTTGTGGTGACACAAGGCATATTGCTAGACATTGTTGACGTATCTTGGGTAACTCTCCACATCAGGATTTCCGTGCTACGACTCAGACACCTAATGTTCCACAGCCCGCTCAGCCAGCTGGTAGTGGAGGTAGAGGTACCCGAGGTGGGACCCAGGCCGGCAGAGGTAGGGGTCAGCCAGTAGCAGGCCGCCCCAGAGATGTGGCTCAGGGTGGTGGGGTTCAGCCCCGATGTTATGCTTTTCCAGCCCGACCTAAGGCAAAGGCTTCAGATGCTGTGATTACAGGTACAGTTCTGGTTTGTGGCAAAAGGCTTCAGCCTTATTTGATCCAGGGTCTACATACTCATATGTCTCATGTTATTTTGCACCATATCTGACTATGCCGAGTGACCCGTTGAGTACTCCTGTGTATGTGTCCACACCTGTGAGTGATTACATCGTGGTGGATCGAGTCCATCGTTCCTGTGTGGTGATGATTGAGGGTCTTGAGACCCGTGTGAACTTATTACTCCTGGATATGATTGATTTTGATATTATATTGGGAATGGATTGGTTATCACCTTATCACGCCATCCTGGATTGCCATGCCAAGACTGTGACCTTAGCTTTACCAGGCATGCCTCGCTTAGAGTGGAAGGGTACTCCTAATCATTCCACCCGTAGTATTATCTCATATGTGAAAGCTCGACGTATGGTCGAGAAGGGATGTTTGGCCTATTTGGCTCATATCCGTGATTCCAGTGCCGAGGTCCCTTCTATTGAGTCAGTACCTGTGGTACGTGAGTTTCCCGAGGTTTTTCCCTCTGACCTGCCAGGAATGCCCCCTGACAGAGACATTGATTTCTACATTGATGTGGCTCCGGGTACTCAACCCATTTCTATTCCGCCATACCGCATGGCCCCGCCAGAGTTAAAAGAATTGAAAGAGCAGTTGCAAGAATTGCTCGAGAAGGGTTTCATTAGACCCAGTGTTTCACCTTGGGGTGCACCCGTGCTGTTTGTTAAAAAGAAAGACGGGTCAATGAGAATGTGCATCGATTACCGGCAGTTGAACAAGGTTACAATAAAAAATAAATACCCATTGCCGAGGATCGATGATCTATTTGACCAACTTCAGGGTGCCAGATATTTTCAAAAATTGATTTGAGATCCGGCTACCATCAGCTAAAGATTAGGGCATCTGATGTCCCTAAAACAGCCTTCCGTACTCGATATGGACACTATGAATTCTTGGTTATGTCCTTCGGATTAACAAATGCCCCAGCAGCTTTTATGGACCTGATGAACAGAGTGTTCAGGCCGTACCTGGAGTCGTTCGTGATAGTATTCATCGACGACATCCTAGTATATTCTCCCAGCCAGGAAGAACACGCACAGCATCTCAGAGTGGTTCTCCAAACTTTGAGAGATAACAAGCTGTATGCTAAATTCTCAAAGTGTGAATTCTGGCTGAATTCAGTTGCATTCTTGGGTCATATTGTATCAGCAGAAGGTATACAGGTTGATCCGAAAAAGATTGAGGCAGTCAAGAATTGGCCTAGGCCGGCCTCAGTCACTGAGATTCGGAGTTTCTTGGGACTGGCAGGCTATTACCGTCGGTTCGTAGAGGGGTTTTCATCAATTGCAGCCCCGATGACCAAGCTAACTCAGAAAAGTGTCCAGTTCCAGTGGTCGGATGAGTGTGAGGCGAGCTTCCAGAAGCTCAAGACAGCTCTGACGACAGCACCAGTGTTAGTTTTGCCCACAGGCTCAGGACCCTATACGGTTTATTGTGATGCTTCTCGTATTGGGCTTGGTGCAGTACTAATGCAAGAGGGCAAGGTTATTGCCTATGCTTCAAGGCAATTGAAGATTCATGAGAAGAACTATCCGGTGCACGACTTAGAATTGGCAGCCATAATCCATGCCTTGAAAATTTGGAGGCATTACTTATATGGCGTGCCATGTGAGGTGTTCACGGATCATAAGAGTCTTCAATATCTGTTCAAACAAAAGGAGCTAAACTTGAGGCAGAGGAGGTGGTTGGAATTATTAAAGGACTATGATGTCACTATTTTATACCACCCGGGAAAGGCCAATGTGGTGGCCGATGCTTTGAGTAGAAAGTCTGCTAGTATGGGCAGTCTTGCTTATATTCCAGTCGGTGAAAGACAACTTGCCATAGACGTTCAAACCTTGGCCAATAGGCTTGTGAGACTGGATGTCTCGGAATCTGACCGGGTGTTAGCTTGCGTGATTTCTCAGTCTTCCTTATACGATCGCATCAGGGAGCGTCAGTATGACGACCCCCATTTGCTTGTCCTTAAGGACAAAGTCCAGCAAAATGAAGCTAAAGATGTGACCATCGACGACGATGGAGTATTGAGAATGCAGGGCCGAATTTGCGTGCCTAATGTGGATGGTCTCCGAGAGTTAATTCTGAAAGAGGCCCATAGCTCGCGGTATTCTATTCATCCAGGTGTTGCAAAGATGTACCAGGATTTGAAACAACATTACTGGTGGAGAAGGATGAAGAAGGATATTGTGGGGTACGTGTCCCGGTGTCTCAACTGTCAGTAAGTGAAATATGAACATCAGAGACCGGGCGGTTTACTTCAGCAGATAGCTATTACCGAGTGGAAATGGGAGCGGATCACTATGGACTTTGTGGTCGGACTCCCCCGGACTTTGAGGAAGTTCGATGTTGTCTGGGTGATTGTGGATCGATTAACCAAGTCCGCACATTTCATCCCTGTGTGTACTACTTATTCTTCAGAACGATTGGCAAGGATCTATATCCGAGAGATCGTTCGATTGCATGGTGTTCCCATTTCTATCATTTCTGATAGAGGTACTCAGTTCACCTCGCAGTTCTGGAAAGCCGTGCAGAGGGAGTTGGGTACTCAGGTGGAATTAAGTTCAGCCTTTCATCCTCAGACGGATGGGCAATCTGAACGTACCATTCAAATCCTGGAGGACATGTTGCGTGCTTGTGCTATCGACTTCAGAGGTTCATGGGATGAATTTCTGCCACTGGCAGAGTTCGCTTATAACAATAGCTATCAGTCAAATATTCAGATGGCTCCGTACGAGGCTCTGTATGGGAGACGGTGTAGGTCTCCGATTGGTTGGTTCGAGCCCGGCGAAGATAGACTATTGGGAACTGACCTGGTTCAGGATGCCATAGAAAAAGTGAAGATAATTCAGGAGAGGCTTCGTACATCACAATCGAGGCAGAAGAGTTATGCCGACAGGAAGGTACGGGATGTGTCTTACATGGTTGGTGAGAAAGTCATGCTAAAAGTCTCACCTATGAAAGGTGTTATGAGATTTGGAAAGAAAGGCAAATTGAGTCCTCGATATATTGGACCGTTTGAAGTACTTCAACGAGTGGGGGAGGTGGCATATGAGCTTGCTTTGCCACCCAATCTGTCGAGTGTACATCCGGTATTTCATGTTTCTATGCTTAGAAAATATGTTGGGGACCTATCTCATATTGTGGATTTCAATGCAATTCATTTGGATGATGGCTTGACCTATGAGGTGGAGCCGGTGGCGATTCTGGATCGTCAGGTTCGGAAGCTGAGGTCCAAAGACATAGCTTCAGTGAAAGTTCAGTGGAGAGGTCGGTCTGTGGAAGAGGCTACTTGGGAAACTGAGCATGAGATGCGGAGCAAATATCCACACCTCTTTGAAATTTCAGGTATGCTTCTTGACTCGTTCGAGGACGAACGATTATTTAAGAGGGGGAGAATGTGATGACTCATTTTTATACCCCGAATTATTTAATTAATTATATTGTGCGAAACTAAATCGAGTAAGTCGTACTCGAAGTAAATCGAAAGGAAATGGGACACATGGTCTCATTTAAGGAAGTCTAAGTCACGAAAGTCAACCGTGGAGTGACTATTGAGTTAGAAGACTCGGATTTGAATTCCGACGGCTCGACTAGCTTCGGGAGAGAACATATGACTTAGACGAGTGACCGGAATAAGTTTTGGAGACCCCGAACAAAACTAGGCTTGAATTGATGAAGTTTGAATTTCCGGACGATAGGTGAAATTTTGATCCGGAAGTCGGAATGGAATTCCGACAGTTGCTGTAGCTTCGTTATGTAATTTAAGACTTGCGTGCAAATTTTCAGACCATTCGGACATGGTTTGGTCAGATTCGGATCAAAGGATCGA
>MCJB01020825.1:106705-135017 GCA_002018475.1 Nicotiana obtusifolia
GAGGTCGGTCTGTGGAAGAGGCTACTTGGGAAACTGAGCATGAGATGCGGAGCAAATATCCACACCTCTTTGAAATTTCAGGTATGCTCCTTGACTTGTTCGAGGACGAACGTTTATTTAAGAGGGGGAGAATGTAATGACTTGTCTTGTACCCCATATTATTTCATTAATTATATTAATTGAAATTAAGTTGGGAAAGTTGTACTCGAAGAAAATCGGTAAGAAATGAGACACATGGTCTCTTTTTAAGAAAAGCTTAAGTCGCAAAAGTCAACCGTGGATTGACTTATGAGTTAGAAGGTTCGGATGTGAATTCCGACGACTCGGTTAGCTTCGAGGTAGGATTTATAACTTAGACGAGTGACCGGAATAAGTTTTGGAGACCCCGAACAAAACTAGGCTTGAATTGGCGAAGATCGAATTTTCGGTTGATAGGTGAAATTTTGCTCCGGAAGTCGGAATGAAATTCCGAAAGTTGTTGTAGCTTCGTATTGCAATTTAATACTTGCGTGCAAATTTTCAGACCATTCGGACATGGTTTGGTCAGATTCGGATCAAAGGATCGATTTAAGAATCCTTGGAGCCCGTAGGTTTGAATCTAATGCAAACCTGATAATTCGATGTTTGTTTTAGTGTTCCAATGATTGAAACAAGTTTAAATGAGGTTATAGAACATGTGTTCATGTTCAGATAAAGTCCCGGGGGTCTCGGATGAATTTTGGATAGTCGACGGGACTTAATTCGTCGCTTTATAAAGCGTTAACTTCATACTTTCTGGTGTAGTTAATATTAAAATTAGCAAAGGAGCTCCAAACTCAATTTTGTTTGAGGAATTAGCTCCGTATCGAAATTATGGAGCCATAGCAAAAAGAATCGTCCAAATCGGACTCCGTATGAAAAAGTTAGGCTTAATTTTGTAAAAGAAGAAAAAGAGATCAGATGAGGGATGAGTTTCGCGGCCAAAAAGCGATTTGCTTTTTGGATAAGCGAATCGCGATACTCCCCAAACCCATCGCGAAGTGAAGCAGAAGCTTCAGGTGGAAAATGCGACGAAAAAGCGGTTCGCATGTTAAGAAAGCGAACCGCGAAATGGACATGAGGGGTCGCGAACACGGGCAGAACATGAGGGGCTATTTCGCGGTGAGTTCGTGATTCGCGAACGTGAAACGCGAACTGCGAATCTCACCTAGGCGTCGCGAACTGAGGCAGAACTTTGGGCATCTTTTTTTCTCGATTCGCGATTGAAAAGCGGTCCGCATATGTGAAATGCGAACCGCGAAATGCACAAAGGGGGTCGCGAAATCCATTTTTTTGCTGAGTACTTTAGCCCAATTTTTGACCCTCTATAAATAGGACCTAGGGTCCATTTGTGCACTACTGATACGCATAAAACAATACCCACGAGAGAAACATTCTTCAAACACAGAGAACCACTAGAAATCAACCCCAAACTCACATGCAAAGAAGATTACATGATTAATCTTGCAAATAAAGGGGTTGAACTACCTTAGAAGCATTTGGGGCATTTTAAGAAGAAGATTAAAGTGAAGTTTGGGACTAATAGAGAGGGAATTTCAAGAGAAACATCGGGTAAGTATTCTATACCCAAAATCCCTCTTAGATTATGATTTCCATGCTTAATCCCATTGTAAATTCACGAATTTGTGAAAGAGAAGAACCTAGGGTTCTTCTCAATTTCTGAAAATATGAAATTTGGGGATTAAGGTCAATCCGGTGTCGGAATTTGACGAATTTGATATGCATGGACTCGTATTGTAATGGGAAATTACATTTTAAGAATCTCGAACGATATCGAAAAATGGGCCCCACTATTGACTTTGAGTCTAATTTCGGGAAATTACCCGTGAATCTTGTAAATTTAAAGGGAAATTGGTTTCCATTGTGGGTATTGAATGTAATGAATTGTTTATGAATAGATTTGGAGCCTTTGGACGCAAGGTGTCAAGGCTAAGGTTTGTCGAAACCTTTAATTCCGTTGCCAACCAAGGTAAGTGTCCGTTCTAGCCTTAGCTTGAGGAATTAGGAGCTATGTGCTATGTGCTAAATTGCTTCTCAATGAGAACATTGTATAGGTATGGTGACGGGTACCTATACTTTGGTGTCAAACATGACCGTGAGTCGTATGTTGATAATTATTGCATATTAATATTATTATTTGTTGAAAGATGTTTATGATATTGCCGAGATGCAAAGGATAATTATGTTCCTAATTGCCGGATGATATCCGAGGGATTATTGTGATGTAAGTGAGGGGCGGATGATACGCCTAGCACATAAGTTTGTTATGGTTATGGAATTCTCTTTCATTATAATTTAGGTTGATAAACGGCTAGTTGAAGAAGTAATCGTTAACCGATAATTAAAGGTTCCGTGTCTAAGTCATTGGGTAGTGTCCTAAGAGTCCATAAGAGTCTAAAAGAGTCCGGTGTCGTAACAATAGTAATGTGTCTAGGTTTAATGGAAATATAGACGGGTTGGGGGAAGGTTAATCGAGATACATAAGTAGTGGTAAATGGTTAATATTGATTTAGTTAAACATGAGTCGAGTATGGTTTGGTTAAAGTTACTTCCCCCTGGCCAGGTTGGTTGCTGATGATGTTATTTTCCCTAAATGGGAGTTTGATGTGATGCATTACTATATTGGTTGGAAATTGTTGTGATTGCGGTGACATGCATAGGTGGAGAGACCGTAGCTGGTGCCACGTTTGTCACAGGATGGATTGTATTTCATATTATTGTGTTGATTTGTTTGATTTCATTGATTTGATAATGCAATATTTAAATATCTTCCTTCTCTGTTTATTTTGGTTGATGTACATTTGTTATCTGTTTTAGTTGTATATATATATATATATAGATGTTATGTCTAACAGGATTATCTGGAGTCCGGTCTAGCCTCGTCACCACCTCGCCGAGGTTAGGCCAGGCACTTACCAGCACATGGGGTCGGTTGTGCTGATACTACACTCTGCACTTTTTGTGCAGATACTGGCGCCGCAGGTGTCGGTCAGTAGAGGACTTCCAGCTTTTGGTGTGATTTCCCAGGCAACCCAAGGTAGCACTGTAGACATTTGTAGATCTTGGCGTCCTCTGTCTATTCTTTTGACTGTTGTTCCATGTAGTTCGGAAATAGTTCTTTTGTTATTTCATTTGAGACCATTGTATGTAGTACTCCTAGACAATCTGTGAAACTGTGCCACCAGTTCTTGGGTAGTTTGTGTAAAGGAAGGACTATATATAAAATATTTCTGCATTTTTGTTATTAATTTATGCTTTGTGAATTCATGAATAACTATTTATGAATGATGACGTACTGAACGAAGTTAATTATTGGCTGGCCTAACTTTCATTAGTAGGCGCCATCACGACTCCCAAAGGTGGGAGATTTGGGGTCGTGACAATGCCATACATAGAAATACCCTCAATCCAAGCCTAGGAAAAATACTTACCTCAAATGTACGAGAATAAACACTTCAAAAATCCCTTGTCTCTCTCAAATCGGCCTCCGAACGGGTCCAATCAAGTCAATTAACACACCTCATTATTCAATAATGCCAAAGGAAACAACAATCGTGCAAAAAACGCGTTCTTTAATCAATAAAGCAAAGTCAACCAAAAATTCAATCCAGCATCGTTTCTCGAAATCCAACAAAACTTACAAATTACGACAATCGAATACGATTTTAATGATATAAGTTTCATCCAAATCTGACTCCGAATCAGGGTTCAAATCCTATTTATTCACTTTCCAGAATTTCTTACAAAAACCTAAATTTCCTTCCTTAGGTTCACCAATCAAATGCCAAAATTGAAGATAAAATCATGAAGAATAATCAAATTCGAATTATAAACACTTACACAATCCATGTGGGTGAAAATTGCTTAAAATATTACTCCAATCCGAGCTCCCAATCTTAAAATATGATAAACTAAAGCTGACCCTCGAATATAATATCCTGCTATTCCGCTTCTGCGGACATTCTGGTCGCTTCTGCAGCGTTGCTTCTACGACAGGATCCTCGCAGATGTGAAACCTACTTAAGTTGCCGGTTCTTCGCTTCTAAGGATCTACTCCTGCGCCCTCAGCCACACACTTCTAAACTCAAACTTTCGCATATGCAGACTCCTAAGCCTAGGCCAACCTCGCCTCTGCGTTGCCTTCCTCGCTTCTACGGTAACACAAATGCACAACATGGGCTTCTTCTGCGACCTCGCACCTGTGCAAAAGTTTCGCAAGTGCAAAACACCTGAATCAGTAGCAGCCATCCCAACTTCAATCTCCTTCTGTGTTATCCAAAACCCACCCGAGTCCCTCGGGACCCCACCCGAGCATAACAAACAAGTCCCAAAACCTGACATGGACCTACTTGAAGTCTCAAATCACACAAAGTAATATCAAAATCACAAATCTCACCTCAATTTAAATTTAATGAACTATCCAGACTTCTAATTTCCAAACTTATAACCACATATAAACAACTCAGAATAACTCCAAATTTTGCACATAAGTCATAAATTACCAAACGGACCTATTCCAAAGCTCGGAACACCAAACGGACCACGGACCACCAAGTTAACTATGAGTCAAACTTATTAATTTTCCAAACCTTCAAATTATAAACTTCTGGAAATTAGCCTCAAATTCATCCAACACATCGGAAACCAATTTCGGGCTTACACTCAAGTCCAAAATGAGCATCTGGACCTATCGAAACTATCAAAACTCTGATCCGAGATCATTTACACAAAAGTTAAACCTTTATCAACTCTTACAATTTAAGCTTCCAATAATGGAACAAAGGGTTCCAATCTACTTCCAAATCTTTCCGAAATTAAGCCAACCATCCCCGCAAGTCACGAAACAACAAACAAGCATACAAAAAACATCAAATAGGGAAATGAGACTCAATACACAAAATGATTGGCCGGGTCGTTTACATTAATCCCTCTCACAGTCGATTGATATCCAGCCAATCCAACCCCCCGTTTTTCCTTCTCCTCTTTTGCTTTCCCAAAGCAGCAAGATACTATTTCAAACAAATCTCTACTACCATGCAAAAAATGCCAACTACAAGCCAACTAACGATGGTGAATCACCGAAAAACTATGGCAGCGACCTCCTTCTATACTTTTCCTTCTCTAGGAAATCAAGCAAGACTACCTCGGATCTTAAGAGTTATGCAAGTTGAGTTTTGACGTGTCATTTGTGATTGTGGATGTTAATATGATGTTTTGATTCTTGGAGTAAGTTCAAATTAGGTATTCCGACTAGTTGGAAGATTCGACGGGGTCCCCGAGTGCTTGGGTGTGTTTCAGATGGGTTCTAGATAATTTTGGAGTTGAGTGAAAGTTTTGGTGCTGGTGTGCCGCACCTGCGGATGGAGATCTTTGGGAAGATTTTCGTTACCATGTTAAGGGTAAGTATTTTCTACTTTAATTTGATTATATGTCTCAATTACTCATAGATTCGTTCACTTGGAACATGAATTTGAAAGAGGAAAATTGGGGTGTGTGTTTGATTTTAGGTGAATAATTGAAATTTGAACCCCAATTTGGAGTCGAATTTGGATGAAACTCGTATATTTGGACTCATATTTGAATGGGTAGTCGAGGTTTTTTAGTTTTGCTGGGTTCCAGAAAGCGGACCCGGGTTAACTTTGTGTAATTGATTAAAGATCGAACCTTTATGCTCCGTAATTATTCTCTTTAGCATTATTTTGACACCATGGTGTGTTGTTTGACTAGATTTGAGTCATTCAGAGATCGATTCATGAGGGAAGGCATTCTTGGAGTATTGACTTTGCTCGTTTGAGATAAGTATCTTGCCTAAGCTTGGTGTGAGAAACTAGTTGCTTGAATTGTTGATGATTTCTATGTGCCGAGGGTTACGTACATGCAGTGGATGAGCATGTATACACATCGTGTTTTATCCATGTTTAGGTAGTCCTTAGGCTATGTTATGCCTTGTTTTGGGATATTATGTTGCCTACTATCATGATCCATATGTTGTATGGCTTTGTGAACTTCTTGAATCATGATAGATATCATGTGTAGGTTAATTTCCTATTCAAATATGATAATTGTTATTTTGTGATGTATCCGCCTAATCTGATTGTGGTAGCACACGTCACACATGCATATACCTTAGCATGCCACCTTTCATCAGTCCATGAGTATGTGATTTGATATCCACTGTTCGTATACATGTATTCTTTTATATGCTATCTATGTGATACACTGGATTGGCAGCACGTGAGTGGTCCGTACGGGTTGAGTTATAATAGCACGTGAGTGGTCCGTGCGGTTGTTATATTTTGGAACTTGAGCTGGCTGTGCAGCATGTGAATAAGGATCCATACCTCTAGGGTCGTCCTCTCATGTTTCTCTCTTGATGACGCACACACGGTATAAGTAAAACTGATCACTATTTAGTATTTATGTATCTTCTCTATATGAAAACACCTTGGGTGTATACTTGATTTTATCACATATCTTCTCTCTATGCTAGTTTTGGGATGTACACATGCCTCTTTATGCATATCTTCTCCATACGTTGTTTGGACTGAAGAATGAAGGCACGATACATATCTTCTTTATATGTTAACCTATGCAAATTGACTTGATTATTTATGCATATTTTCTCTATATGCAAACATTGATAATTCATTGGTGATACACACTTATCTTCTCTATATACTGAGCTGTTAAACTATTATAAGACTTGCAAACATCTTCTCTATGTGCACTGATTGGTTGTACCTTATTCCATGCTTAGATTTCGGTACCGTTGCTGAATTCTTGCATTTTATGAATTGCACACATTGTTAAGTGAGTATCATTGGCAATTATTGCCACTACCTCACCAAGGTTAGTCATGATACTTACTGAGTACAAAGGATCGGTAATATTCATAATACACTATGCATTAATTGTGCTGATTCAGGAGTGGGACCCAGGTCAACATTATGAGATGAGTTATCACTTTGTTGTTGAGACCGAGGTAGAGCCGCTTCCCGATCATAGTCCCTAACATTTCTTCCTATTATTCTTTACTATTGTTGTTTCAGATAGTATTTTGGTATTAGTAGACTTGTATTCGTACTGTAGAGCTCATGACTCAATGTTACTAGTTTTGGGGAGTTGTGTAATAATTTGATATTATCTATGGTTATTTGCCTTTCAGACTTATTTATTTTGTAATTTATTATCATGTTTTGTTATTGTTTTAAGTTGGCTTGCCTAGCAAGTAGATTAAGCACCATCACGACCAGTGGTAGTTTTGGGTCGTGACAAGTTGGTATCAGAGCACTAGGTTGCTTAGGTCTGACGAGTCATGAGAAATTCTTGTAGAGTCTTGCGGATTAGTACAAAGACATTTTTACTTATCTTCGAGAGGCTGCAAGGATATTAGATATATTTCTCTTTCTTTCATTCTCTATCGTATGTACTTGTTTACCCTTGAGTTTAAATCCTTGCTCTTATATTCTCTCACAGATGGTGAGGACACATTCTTCTGGTACAGCTAGGCAGGCGCCAGTAACTCATACCAGGGTCATGAGAGGGCGAGACCGAGGTAGAGGCAAAGACAGAGGTAGGAGTGGAGCACGTGCCACGAAGAGTAGCCACTGTGGAGCCACCATAAGCACCCGTTGAAGAGCAGATTCCTAATTATGTTAAGCCGGTGGTACCAGCTCAAGTTCCAGAGGGACCTATTGCTACACCTAGACTTTAGGGGACTTTGGCTCAGATTTTGAGCGTGTATTTGAGTTTGGCTTAGGCGATTATGGTCCCTGTTGCTCCAGCCATCTCATTGGCTATAAGAGGAGTCTAGACTCCCGTTGCAGATACACCAGAGCAGCTAGCGCGTGGTTATCAGACACCGGGGATTCTGCCTGTGCAGCCAGTCGTTACAGTTCAGCCGAGATTAGACCATCCTTTACTTCTGAGGAGCAGAAGAGGCTGGAGAGATCAGAGACTTCATCCTCCTCATTTTAATGGAGAGCCTATAAAGGATGCACATGGTTTTCTTAATCATTGTCATCTAATTCTACGCACTTTGAGTCTAGTAGACTCGAATGGGGTTGACTTTACTACCTTCCAGTTGTCAAGACCAGCATACAGGTGGTAGCAGGCTTATGAGTTGAGTAGGCTAGCTAGTGCAATATCAGTTACTTGGTCTCAATTCTCACTTCTCTTCTTGGAGAATTTTATACCACAGACTCACAGAGATGAATTGCATAGTGAGTTTGAACATCTATACCAGGAGATTATAATTGTGACCTAGTACGAGATGAGATTCACGGAGTTAGCTTGTCATGCAGTATTTTTTGTCCCTACTAAGAGGGAGAGACTCAGTAGGTTCATTGAGGGCCTCAACTATGATATCCGATATAGTATAGCCCGAGAGGTCGAGATTGATACTAGCTCTCATTAGGTGGTTGAAATTACCAGGAGCTTAGAGCGTGTTCGCAAGCAAGAGAAAGAAGAGGGCGAAAGAGGCCCCATGGTTTGGGTGGTTTTGGTGGTGCCTCATTTGGAGGCCAGGTACATCACAGTAGAGGTCTCCTTTTTAGGCCCGATCAGGCAGCCCCTCAGGTTTCTCGTAGTTCCTCAGTCAGCCACAGTTTATCCAGTGCTCGCCCATGCTTGTCATATTTCAATACACTGCCAGCATAGAGTTCATACAGTGCTCCACATGCTTAGGGTTCTACGGGCAGATATTTAAGTTCTTAAGGTTAGTCATAAAGTCAGCGGCCTCGCAAGAGAAGGGGTTGTTTGGAGTCTGGGGACTTCAGTCATATCAAGAGGGATTGCTCCAAGCTTTTGAGCAGTATACCACATCAAGGCACCCAATCCATGGTTCCTAGGCCAGTAGCTATACCACCCGAACTGCCAGCTAAGGGTGGAGCTCAGTCTGTTTGAGGTCGCTCTGTAAGGGGAGGTCAGTCAAGTGGAGGATACGCCCATTATTATGCATTCTCGGCCAGAACAGAGGTAGTTGCTTCAGATGTCATAATCACAGGTACTATTTTAGTGTGTCACAAGGATGCTTCAATATTACTTGACCCTGCTTCCACTTATTTTTATGTGTCATTGTATTTTGCTCCTTATTTGGATATGCCTCATGGTTCCTTTGACATTCTTATTTGTTACACCTATTGGTGATTCTATTGTGGTTAATCATATGTATCGGTCTTGTGTGGTTGCTGTTAGGGGTTATGAGACTAGGGTTGATCTTTTATTACTTAATATGGTTGATTTTGAGGTGATTTTGGTATGGATTGGTTGACTTCATATCATGCTATTCTTTATTTTCACGTTAAGATCGTGATGTTGGACATGTCGAGGTTGCCAAGACTACAATGGAGGGGTTTTATTGGTCACACTCCTAGTAAAGTGATTTCTTTTATGAAGACTCAACAAATGGTTGAGAAGGGGGTGTTTAGCGTATCTAGCCTTGTGAGGGATGTTAGTGGTGATACTCCTACTATTGAGTCAGTTCCAATAGTGAGATTTTTCAAATGTGTTTCCTGCAGACCTATTGCGCATGCCACTTGACAAGGATATTGATTTTGGTATTGATTTGGTGCCGGGAACTCAGCCTATATTTATTCCACTTTATCTCATGGCACTAACTGAGTTGAAGAAAGTGAAGGAACATTTGCATGAGCTAATGGATAAGGATTTTATCAGGCCAAGTGTTTCAACTTGGGGTGCACCAATTTTATTTGTGAAGAGGAAGGATGGTTCTATGAGAATGTCTATTAACTATAGGTGCTTGAACAAGGTTCCCATCAAGAACAAGTATCCATTGCCTCGCATTAATGATTTATTTAATTGGCTTCAAGGTGCTAGCTTGTTCTCGAAGATTGAATCGAGATCGGGTATCATCAGTTGAAGATTAAGGCTTTGAATATTTTTAAGATGGCTCTCAAGACCCGTTATGGCCACTATGAGTTCTTGATGATGTCTTTTGGCTTGACTAACGTACCAGCAGTGTCACGACCCAAATCCCAAACCCGATCGTGATGGCACCTCTCGTGAAGACAAGGCCAGTCAATCCGAACTATAACTCATTTCAAGCAGTTAATACAGTACTTACATATTTTAATAACAGCAAATTGCGAAAACATAGCTAACCATCCCGACAACAGCCCAAACCGGGGTGTCACAATGTCATGAGCAACTAATGAAATCCTAATAATAATATTACTAATACAATATCTCTGGCACAATTGTTTGAAGAAAGTGGAAACAACAAGATAAAAGAGATACGGGGCTGCGGACGCCAACAGCTACCTCGTAGTCTTTAAAACACCACTCTGACAGTTGTAGTCAATGCCTCGGAGCGGAATCAATAATGCCTGAATCTGCACACATGGTGCAGGGAGTAATGTGAGTACTTCCAACTCAGTGAGTAATACATATAAATAATGACTGAAAGTAAGGAAACACGTAAAGCATAAGGCAATACATGATGAAGCAGTAAAACATTATTGGAAAACAGTAAATCAGTGAGAAATCAAACAAAATCTTCCCAGCTCTGGTTACCAGTTGCCATTGTTACCGATTGTAACATCCCTGGGCTCAGTATCATTTAAAAATCACGCCCCCCGGGCAATATCACAGAACAGTATCATCTCCCCAGCTCTGGTTATCAGTTGCCATTGTTACCAACTGTAACAGCCCTGGGCTATATTTCCATATCACAACGAGTACCCTCTGCTCACTGGGGGTGTACAGACTCCGGGAGGGACCCCTTACGGCCCAAGCGCTATATCATATCTCGTGTAGGCGTGCCACCTGATCCCTTTATATCTCGTGGTAGGCGTACCACCCGATCCCTTTAACATCATATCTCGTGGTAGGCGTACCACCCTTTACATCATATCTCGTGGTAGGTGTACCACCCGATCTCTTTTACATATTTTAAAATATCATTTAAATCTCAAAACTGAGTAAAAATGGCCGAGTTGTAAAACAGTGGAAAAACAACATGACTGAGTTCAAGTAATGAATCAAAACAGTAAGGAAACAATGATAAATACCCACGAAGGGTTCAAATAACCGGCACGAAGCCCAAATATGGCAATCAACCCAAAACATGATGATATCAAATAAATTTCAATCAAATATGTAGTAAAAATCATCAATCGGGACAGACCAAGTCACAATCCCCAGTAGTAAACGACCCCACGCTCATCATCGAGCACGTGCCTTACCTCAACATAGCACTACGATGTGCAATCCGGGGTTTCAAACCCTCAGAACATCATTTACAATCACTACTCACCTCAAACCGGCTAAATCCTTAGCTCGCGACGCCTTTGCCCTTTGAATTGGCCTCCACATGCGTCGAATCTATCCAAAATTAGGACTAATATGTTACAATGTGCTGGGGTAATAAAGCCCACGCGAAAACGATGAATAAATACTAAGAATCTCCGGAATTAGCAAAACTCGAGCCCTGGGCCACTTCTCGAAATTCAATAATTTTCACCTCAACGGGTCCCTTATCCCCCTACGAGTTCAACCATACAAAATTTGTCGAATTCCGACATTGGTTCGACCTCCAAGTCTTAAAATCTAAGCTTAAGGGTTTTCTACAATTTTCTCCCACTTAAGTTACCAATTACATACTAGAATGGCAATAGATTTGGGTAATTTGACCAAGATTGAGTTAGGAATACTTACCCCGATGTTTCCCTTGGAAATCTTCCAAGTATCGCCTCAAAACTCACTTCAACCCGAGCTCTCTAGCTCCAACTATGTTCAAGATGGCCAAAACTCCTTCTCTTGAGAATTTGTCCAAGAAAATATCCTTTGGATATAGTTTTGAGGTTGATTTGCTGTGATTTTATGGTGTTTGGAGGTGTTTCTCTTCGTGGGTAACGAAAATGAGTTTTTGCATGGCAAATGGGCACTGATTTCTATTTATAAAGGGGTCAAAAATCGAGACAGAAACGCTCCTGTCAGGGTTAAAATGCGATCGCATATCTGTCGCATAACAGATATGCGGTCTGCATTTTGGACGCAACCATCGCAGATTGAACCCTAGCCTTCATCACAAATTCAGTGTGAGGCATGGTTTGTGATCCGCATTTCAAGAATGCGACCGCATTCTTGACCGCATTTTCGACATTGATTTTTGTCCAGAAATCTGTCTCGGTCTTCGGTCTCAGTGTGGTGAAATGCGGTCCGTATTTCCGAAATGCGATCGCATTTCTGACCGCATTCTTGACACGGATCTTGCCCAGAAATATGTTTGAGTTTGCTATCTCATTGTGAGATATGCGGTCCGTATTTGAGAAATGCGACCGCATTTTGGCTCTGGTTTTTCTGTAGATTTTTCTTTTCAACGTTGAAATGGTCCGTTTAACCATCCAAAACTCACCCGAGGCCACTGGAGCCTCAACCAAACATGCCAACCTATCCCATAACATTATTCAAACTTGTTCCAACCTTCGAAACGCTCAAAATAACCTATCAACACCAATTCGCGTCGGATTCAAGCCTTAGGATTTCAAAAATCTTCTAAATCGCTCTTTTGATCTAGACCCAACCAAACCACGTATGAATGACCTGAAATTTTGCACATAGGTCCTAAATCACTTATCAAAGCTATAGTAACTTTCGGAATTCTTTGCGACCCTCGGATCAAAATCTCGCCTATCATCCGGAAATCGCCAAAATTCTAATTTTACCAATTCAAGCCTAATTCTACACGGAACTTCCAAAACCAATTCCGATCACACTCCTAAATCTTAAATCACTTTCCAAAATTAACCGAATCGTCGGAACTCGCATCCGAGCCCTCTAACTCATAAGTCAACATCTGATTGACTTTTATAACTTGATCCTTCTTGAAAGAGACTAAGTGTCTCATTTCTTAGTACATCTACTCCGAACGCAAATTATTCAACGTGATTACATAAATCACGGATAACGAAGCATAAGGTAGAAATGGGGAAAACGGAGCGGTAACTCATGAGACGACTGGTCGGGTCGTCACAAGCAGCTTTCATGCATTTGATGAACAGCGTGTTCCGGCCTTATTTAGATTCCTTTGTTATTGTGTTGATTGAGGATATCTTGGTATATTCCCGTAGTAGGGAGGAGCACGAGCAGCATTTGAGGATTGTGCTTCAAATTTTGAGGCAAAAGAAGTTGTATGCTAAGTTCTCCAAGTGAGAGTTTTGGTTTTTACTCTGTGGCATTCTTGGGCCACGTGGTAAGATGGGATCAAGGTAAATTCGAAGAATATTTAGGCAGTTCAGAATTGGCCCAGACCTTTTACGCCATGGAGATCAGGAGTTTCTCAAGTTTGGCTAGTTACTGTTATTAGTTTGTGGAAGGGTTTTGCATCTATAGTAGCTCCATTGACTAAATTGACTCAAAAGGGTGCTTTATTCAGATGGTTTGATGAGTGTAAGGAGAGATTTCAGAAGCTCAAGACTGCTTTGATTACGCCTCTGATTTTGGTTTTGCCCTCAGGATTGGGGATGTATATTTTTTATTATAATGCTTCGCGTGTTGGTCTTGGTTGTACATTGATGCATGACGATAGGGTGATTCCATATGCGTCATTCCAGTAAAAACCCACGCAAAGAACCTATCTGGTCTATGATTTGAAGTTGGCAGCTATTGTGCACGCACTTAAGATCTTGAGGAATTACTTATATGGCGTGTCTTGTAAGGTTTATATTGATCATCGAAGTCTCCACCATTTGTTCAAAGAGAAGGATCTGAATTTGAGGTAGCGGAGGTGGTTGGAGTTATTGAAGGATTATACTATTTTGTATCATCTAGCGAAGGCTAATATGGTAGCAGATGCCTTGAGTAGAAAGCGGAGAGTATGAGGAGTTTGACATTTATTCCAACCGTGGAGAGGCCCTTTGCTATGGATGCTCAAGCGTTGGCCAATAGATTGATAATCCCCATTTATTCCTTGTTTGAGCCTATTAAGGCTCGTTAGTTTGATAATTCCCATTTGCTTGTCCTTAGGAACACGGTGCAGCGAGGTGGTGCTAAGGAAGTGATTATTGATGATGATGATGGTGTATCATTAATTCAGGGTCGAATTTGTGTTACTAATGTTGATGGCGTGAGAGAGTTGATTCAGGAGGAGGTATTCTATTCATCCAGGTGCTACGAAGATGTATTGTGACTTGAAGCAACATTATTGATAGCGAAGGATAAAGAAGGATATTGGTGGGCATGTTTCGCTGTGTTTGAATTGTCAGCAGGTCAAGTATGAGCATCAAAAATTGGGTGGTTTGCTTTAGAAGATTAATATACCAGAGTGGAAGTGGGAGCGCATTATTTTAGACTTTGTCGTAGGGTTTCCACGAACATTGAGAGAGTTTGATGCTATTTGAGTCATTGTGGATCAGTTGACCAAGTCGGCGTATTTCATTCCGGTCATGACTTCCTACACCTCAGAGAAGTTGGCTCAGATCTACACCAAAGAGATTGTTCGCTTGTATGGTGTACCTGTTTCTATCATCTCAGATCGTAACACTCAGTTTACATCGCACTTCTGGAGAGCTTTTCAGCATGATTTGGACACGCATGTTGACTTGAGTACTGCATTTCACCCTCAGATGAATGGACAGTCTAAGCGAACCATTCAGATCTTGGAGGATATGTTGAGGGCCTGCATTATTAATTTTGGCAGCTAGTGGGATCAATTTCTACCTTTAGCAGAGTTTGCCCACAACAGCAGCTACCAGTCTAGTATCCATGTGGCTCCGTATGAGGCATTATATGGGAGGTGATGTCGTTCTTCGGTTGGTTGGTTTGAGCTTAGTGAGGCTAGATTGTTGGGCTAAAATTTGGTTCGTGATTCTTTGGGGAAGGTAAAGGAATTCAGGAGAGGCTTCGTACAATGCAGTCCAGGCATAAGAGTTATGATGATAGGATGGTTCGTAATGTGGCTTTCAAGGAGGGTGAGAAGTTTTTTCTAAGAGTTTCACATATGAAAGGCGTGATGAGATTTGGGAAGAAGGGAAAATTTAGTCCTTGATACACTGGTCCATTTGAGATCTTGGAGAGAGTTGGTGAGGTTGCTTATAGACTTGCTTTGCTACCCAGCTTGTAGGGAGTTCATCTGATGTTTCATGTTTTCATACTTTTGAAGTATTACGAGGGTAAGTCAAATGTGTTGGATTTTAGTGCAGTGCGGTTGGATGAGAATTTTGCTTATGAAGAAGAACCGGTGGCTATTTTAGATAGGCAGGTTCAGAAGCTAAGGTTAAAAGATATTATCAGTGAAGGTTTAGTTGAAAGGTTAACCAGTCGAGGAGGCGACTTGGGAGATCGAGCATGATATGAGGAGCAAATATCCTTATCTTTTTGGTATTTCGGGTATGATTCTAACTAGTTTGAGGACGAACGTTTGTTTAAAAGGGGGAAAATGTAATGAGCCGATAGGTCGTTGTGTGTATTTGATCCCCGTTCCCCCATTAAATGTTCCTCATATGTGAGTTTGATGTTTGATGACTAGCAAGGATGGTTAGGTTGGTTTCGGGAAAGTTTGAGAGTGATTGGAACACTTAGTTTCATTTTATGGAGCTTAAGTTGTAAGAGTTGATCAAGGTTTGATTTTTGAGTAGACGACCTTAGATTAGGGATTTGATGGCCCCAATAGGTTTGTATGTTTATTTTGGACTTAGGCATATGTCTGGATTTGGATTTGGAGGTTCCTAGGTTATTTTGGCTTTATTTGCTGAAAGTTGGCAATTTGAAGGTTTGGAGAGTTCACAAATTTGATCGGGAGTTAACTTTGATGATATTGTATTTGGATTGTTGTTTCAAGTTTGGATTGTTGTTTCAGAACTTGAAATAGGTTCATTTAGTGTTTTAGAAATCGTGTGCAAAGTTTGGTTGTGATCCGATTTGGTTAGGCCTGAATAGAATGCTTGGTTAGAAGTTAGAAGTTCTTGAGCTTAAGAGTTATTCAACTTGAGTTTTGATGCGTGGTTCGTGATTATGGATGTTATTGTGATGTTTTGAGCCTTGGAATAAATTTGGATTAGGTATTCATATTTATCGATTGGATGGGGTCCCGGGAGGCTCGAGTGTGTTTCAGATAGGTTCTAGACCATTTTGGAGTTGAGTGAAAGTTGTGTTGCTGGTATGTCGCGCCTGCGAGGTTTGGTGTGCCGGTGGGACGTCGCACTTGTGGACAGAGGGGCGAAGATGCGAGCTGGAAGCAGGAGGACCGCTTCTGCGAAGGTTGGAGTGCAGAACCGGATCACAGAAGTAAAGATGGGTCGAACTTGCGGGATCGCAAAAGCAGGGCTTAGCTCCATAGGTGAGAGGGGTCGGTTGGTTTAATAAAACTCACAGACACGAGGTTTTAACCGTAGAGATGCATCGTGTAAGAGACATTAAGGTCTGAAGATATGGAATCACTGAGAATCTCTTTTATTTCGAGGGTTTAGCTTATTTCTCATTATTTGGAGTTTTGGAGCTCGACTAGATACGATTTTTGAGGAGATTTTTACCACCATGCTGAGGATAAGTTTTTCCTACTTGAATTTGATTATGTATCTCAATTCCTCATAGATTTGTGTATCTCAATTCCTCATAGATTTGTGCACTTGTAACATGAATTTGAAAGAGGAAAATTGGGGTTTATAGGTTAGATTTTAAAGTGAAATTGAGACTTGTACCCCAATTTGGAGTCGGGTTTAGATGAAACTTGTATATTTGGACTCATATTTAAATGGGTAGTCAAAATTGTGAGTTTTGTCAAGTTCCAAAAAGTGGGCCCGGGTTGACTTTGTGTATTGATTAAAGATCGAGCCTTTATGCTCCGTAATTACTTTTTTTTGCATTATTTGCACCATGGTATATTATTTGACTAGATTCGAGCAGTTTGGAGGCCGATTCATGAGGGAAATAATTCTTGTAGTATTGAGTTTGCTCATTTAAGGTAACTGTATTGCCTAGCCTTAGTTTGAGGGACTAGTTGCTTGAATTGCTGATGAAGGCTACGTGCCGAGTGTGACGTACATGGGGGGATGAGCAAGTGTGCATGCATCGGGTTTGATCCATGTTCGGGATAGTCCTTAGGCTATGTTATGCCTTGTTATGGGATACTATGGTTTCTACTATCATGCTTCATATGTTTTATGACTTCTTGAACTTCTTAAATTATGCTAGAGATCATGTTTAGGTTAGTTTCCTGTTCAAACATGATAATTGTTAATTTGTGGTGTATCCACCCAATTAGCATACTTCACACATGCGTACACCTTAACATGCCATTTTTTATCAGTCCATGAGTGTGTAATTTAATACCCATTGTTCGTATACGTATGTTCTTGTATACGCTTTCTGTGCGATGAGCTGGATTGGCAGCACGTGAGTGGTCCGTACGGGTTGAGTTATGACAACGTGTGAGTATTCAGTGCGTTTATTATATTATGGCACGTGAGTTGTCCGCACAACATGTGGATAAGGATCCATTCTCCTAGGTTCATCCTCTCATAGTTCTCTCTTGATGACGTACACACGGTAATAAGAAAAATTGATCAGTATTTGGTTTTGTGTATAACACCTTGTGTATATACATGATTTTATTGCATATATTCTCTATATGCTAGTTTTGGAATGTATACATACCTCTTTATGCATATCTTCTCTATATGCTGCTTGAACTGAAGGATGAAGGCACGATACATATATCCTCTATATGTTAACCTGTGCATATTGGCTTGATTATTTATGCATAGCTTCTTTATATGAAAACGTTGATGATTCATTGGCGATAGACGCATGTCTTCTCTATATGCTGAGTTGTTAAATTCTTATAAGACTTGCACGCATATTCTCTTTGTGCACTGATTGGTTGTGCCTGTATTTCATGCTTAGATTTCAGTACGATTGGTGCATTCTTGCATATTTATGAGCGGTACAGGTTGTTAAGTTAGTATCATCGGTAATTCCTGCCACTACCTCGTCGAGGTTAGTCATGATACTTACTGAGTACATGAGGTTAGTTATGCATGATACTTACACATAATTGTGCAGATTCAGGAGTGGGACCCAGCTGAGCATTGTGAGCTGCGATGTTGAGATCGAGGTACAGCTACTTCCCAATTACAGCCCCTGCGTCTCTTCCTATCTTTCTTTATTGTTGTTGTTGTTGTTGTTGTTTTTGTTGTTGTTATTTAAGACAATATTTTGGTATTAGCCGATTCGTACTGTAGAGCTCATGACTCAGTTTTACCAGTTCTGGGAGTTGTGTAATGATTTGGCATTATATATGATTATTGTCTTTCGGACTTATTTATTATGTAATTTGTTATCATGTTTCGTTATTATTATATATTTGACTTACCTAGCAAGTGGGGTAGGCGCAATCACGATCCGGGTAATTTTGGGTCGTGACAATTTGGGGGGAGGAAGGAGGCAATAGATGAACAAAGAGAGAGAGAGAGAGAGAGAGAGAGAGAGAGAGATGAGAGCAAAGGAAAAAGAAAAAAAGAGTGTAATTAAAATCCTTAATTGAAGGCGCTAATCACAATGTTAGAAGCCTTTTAAGGGGAATGCATACAAATTGTAAAAAATTCAGTTGGTTTTGGCAATTAGCAAACTTTAGCTAAACTAGGTAAAATAGTTTATAATATACTATATATAAGAAAAAAGTAAAAAAATGGTAAATAGCCACTTTTAGGTCAGATATTAGAGTTTAACCATATTTTAAATTGTATTGAAAAAGTAGCCACTTATTAATACGGAATCACAACTCTAAATAAAAATACCCCTATCTAAAATACGAAAGAACTCCAGGAACGATTATTGAACTTTGAATATTTATTAGTTCAAAATTTAGGAATTGTCCCGGGAGTTTGAATGATTTGCAGTAGTATTCTCAATTGTTGATGTATAATGTGAATTTAAAAGTCATGAATCGTTCGTGGATTTTGTACTAGTAAAGATTCAAAAATCAGTAATCTATCCTGAATTTTGTATTAAAGGTTAAAAATTATTGAAGTATAATGTGGATTCAAAAATCATGAATTATTCCTGTATTTTCTATGATTTTACACTAGTAAAAGTTTAAAAATCAATAATCTATCATGAATTTTGTATTTAAAGGCTACAAATTGCTGAAGTATAATGTGAATTTAAAAACCGTGAATTGTTCCTAAATTTTCCTCGATTTTGTACTAATAAAGGTTCAAAATCCAGTAATTTATCTTGAATTTTAAATTTTGTACTAGTAAAAGGTTCAAAATTGCTGAAGTACAATATAAATTAAAAAAACAGAAATCGTTCATGGATTTTGCACTATTAAAGTTGCAAAAACTAGGAAGTATTCTTGGATTTTAGATTTTGCACTAAAAAAGATTCGAAATTTCTGAAGTACAATGTGAATTCAAAATCAGGAATTGTTTATGGATTTTGTATTAATAAAGGTTCAAAAACAGGAATCATTCCTGGATTATTTAATAGTAAATATTCAAAAATTAGGAATTATTCCTGAGTTTGAAAATTAAGCAAATCTTTTAATTCCAGCATAGTTTACGAAGTTCCACTCGTCAAAACTTCGAACTCCAGTACCGATTACTGGAGTTATGTCACATGTTTAATTGGCGGCAAAAACATTAATTTAAATGATTATTGGCTAATTTATTGTTATAATTTAAAATATAGCTAAACTCTAATAACCGGTTCAAAAAGTAACAAACCTAGCTAATTTTTACAAGAAATAATCCCTTTTCACTACTCACTTGGATTGGGACAGTTGCCAACTTGCAAGCAAACTGGCGGAAGGTGACCAACACCAACGCGTTTATTAAAATGGGCCGCCCACTATCAGTATAAGATCGATGAGGAAAAAAATGACATTATATAGCCGCAGTAAAAATAATAATTAAAAAAACGTATAAAATTTTTATATATAAATTTTTTATATTATATATAAAAAATATATAAATTTTATATACTTTTTCGACTATTAAATATAAATAATTTCTGACGTGGGCTAAGATCATTGCTTACTTGTCAGCAATATTTACTCGCTGCTCATCTTCCTATTAAATTGAGACGTGTAATCTTATCTATACCTTACTTTCATGTATATATTCTTTAGTTTGATTCTGTTAATTTGACCGAAGAGAGAAACATTTTCTAGAGAAGATCTTTCGATGCATTAATCTCACATTCTAACTCTTTTTATTTGTTACGATAGAAAGTCATTTTTGAAAGTTAAGCACTCAACTGATTTGGGGATCATATTTAGGCGGAGGTTGGAAATTTTTTTTTTATCAATTTTAATTTTTGGCCATTTAGCATATGCTTAAGTATCCATTTCCTCCTTTTTTCTTCCTCATAAAATTTAGCGTTTACGAGATTTGCAAAAGATAAATCTAGTCCTTACCAGATGCTATAGAACTTAATAGTACAAAATAAATTTAGCGTTCCTCCTTTCCCATTTCCGGTTTCCACGCAATCAATGATTAGAGTGAAATTGAAAATGACAAGACATTCTTGATCAATATGGTGAAATTAGCACAATCAGTTTGAATTGACATAAATAGCCCACTGAACATAGTATTTCACAATCACACAGGAGACAGAGAAAAATCGTATTTTAAGGAGTATAATGTAGACAGTCTACCATAATGCAAGCATTAATAGCTGCTTCTATGGCTCGAACCCATACATATAATAAAACTAACCGAATATAATTGCATTGACATTAAATATATTTTTGTTCTCTCATATCATCAGTTTTTTCATGAAGGAATTAATTTCACGTCCAAAATAAGCAGTATTGTTTTCAATTACATTTCACTCATAAAAGCTACAGTTAATGCCGTAAATCTAAAGGATTTTGATCATGTTGCACTATTACAAAACATATTTTTTTAACATTATCTTGACTTTGTCCTACCTAGAGCCGTCAATATTGAAGAATGGACATGTTCTATGACTGTATACCCAATTATAATACTTGGAAGTACTTATGAAGATAGTAATCCTCCATGTTCATGCATATATAAATATGGTATATGGACACATGAATGTAAAATCTCTTCAAAATGCATCAACATTTTTACTTCTATCGTGTTTATGAGTTTCCTTGTATAATGTAACTAAAATGATTTTGATAAAGAAAAAGCATGAACAAAATAGTACAACACTTAACATCATATGCATAATTAATCATATGGTAGAATTTCTATTAGAATTTGCGAACTCATGCAAGAACTTTGAACGTGGAAAAGGTCAAAGCTTACACACATTTTATTTCAAAAGCATATTCTCTAACTGAGTAATTGAAGTTTCCATCTTCACAAGATATTCACTACCAATAATTAAAGTATTGGGACCCAATATGCAACTTCCACTCTATAAATGCTTCCTACTTTGAGCAAGCACAAGCACACGTATCCATATTTACAATGCTATCTTCTTCTCAATTCTTTTTCCTTTCTATTCTCACCCTGCAGTGCCTCACAGGTCTAGCAGCAAAATGCCATGTAGACGATGAAGCCGGGTTGTTAGGTTTCAAGTCGGGTATCACATCCGACCCGTCGGGTCTTCTTGCAAGTTGGAAATCGGGTACTGATTGTTGTACTTGGTCGGGTGTATCTTGTGGGGAAGACAATCGGGTCACAGGACTACACATCTATGGACAACCCGAGAAAAAACAAATCTTGTCGGGTACCATCTCGCCTTCTCTTTCCAAACTAAAAAGACTAGCAAATATTAATCTTGTAAATCTTAAAAACTTATCGGGTACACCGAATTTTCTCCTTACTCTACCTGAAATTCAAATTGTTTACATTGAAAACAACAAGTTATCGGGTCGTATACCCTCAACCATTGGTAACTTGACCCAACTTTTTGCACTGAGTTTCTCGGGTAACCGGTTAACCGGCCCAATACCGAGTTCAATCGGCCAGTTAACTCAATTGAGCCAGCTCAAACTCGATAACAATTTGCTCACTGGCACTATACCCAAGACATTTAGCAAGCTCAAGAGCTTAACTTTTTTGAGTTTAAAGAAGAATCAGCTCACTGGGTTAATACCAAACTTCTTTACTTCCTTGTCTAAGCTCATAATCTTGGAACTTTCTAACAACAAATTTACTGGGAAAATTCCAAGTAGTATTGCAACTTTAGCTCCACAATTAAGGTACCTTGAGCTAGGACACAATTATTTAACAGGTCAAATCCCAGATTTTCTTGGAAAATTCCGTACTCTAGACACATTAGATCTTTCTTCGAACAAGTTCTCAGGAACTGTACCGAAATCCTTTGCAAATCTGACCAAAATATTCAATCTTGATCTTTCTCACAATCTTCTTGTCGACCCATTTCCACAATTGTTCGTAAAAGGTATTGAGTCTTTGGATTTATCGTACAATAATTTCCACCTTGGTACAATACCAAGTTGGATCACAAGTTCTCCAATTATATACTCATTGAAGCTAGCTAAATGCGGGATCAAGATTAAATTGGATGATTGGAAACCGAAGACGACTGATTTTTACGATTATATTGATCTTTCGGATAATGAGATTAGTGGAAGTCCAATTGGGTTGTTGAACAAGACTGATTTCTTGGTTGGATTTTATGCTTCTGGGAATAAATTGAAGTTCGATTTGGAGAAGTTAAGGATTGTTCAGACATTGAAGGATTTGGATTTGTCTAGGAATATGGTTTATGGGAAAGTACCGAAGGCAATTTCTGGACTAGAGAAGTTGAATTTGAGTAGTAATCATTTGTGTGGTCAGCTTCCACCATCAAAGTTTGGGGCTAATTCTTTTGCTGGAAATGCTTGTCTTTGTGGTTCACCATTGCCACCCTGCAAATCTTAGTGCAAAATCAGCTTCTTTTCTTTTTTCTGCAACTTTTGATTGTGTTTGAATAGTATTGTATCACTCATATTGCTAATAATTTGGTGTTTTACAACCAGATCGGGGCACTTCTGTTCAATAAATGGTTGCATTTTAGAGCAGTATACTTTTTGACTGCCCTTTATTTATTTCCATTCTCCATCTTTCTCTTAAATTACTTTTTCTGTTGGGCTCGATATGAAATTTTATTACCCTTCCTAATTAAGTTTTAACTTAATTATATGGCTATATACATTTTATCAATTATATACAAATTAGTTTTAAATGAGTATTCCTTTAAATTGAAAATTGAATAAGGAATCAATTATTTTCCATCCATGTTCTCTCTCCTGCGCTCTCTCTTCTTGTCTCTCTCTGTCTCTCTATCTTTCATTCTCTGTTCTTTCCCCAATTTTTCTTCCGCTGATGTTCTCTACTTTTTATCCTTTCATGTTGTATATATTTTTAATGGAATTCATCAATGGATTTCAATCGTTTTACTATAGAGTTTTAACTTAGTAATTTCCTTTCATGTTGCACAATTGGTGTTCAAATTGAAATTGTCAATCAATAAATTTTGAAGGTATTTGACTCTCCACCATCGACAGCCATTGAAAAGCTTTAGAGCTTTGAAATCGAATTTGGATTTTCAAAAATCACTATTTGTTTGGATTAGATGTTGTTGCAAACAATTGGGAATATTATTTGGAGTTTATATCTCAATTTTGAGGGTGTTTGGTGAAGATTAGACTTGCTTTTTCCTGAATTTCATATTGAAACTCGAAGAAGAAGAAAAAAATATGACATTCAATATACTTACGAAATTATAGTAAAGTTGTATGTAAATTGTATTTAAATTGTATTCTGTTGTAAATATATATTTTTTTTATTTGAATATTGTATGAAAGTGGAAAAATAGTGTTATAATGAATGAATCGTTGTATGAAATTTGTATTTAAGTTATAAATACTAGTTTCTTTTTACATAAAGTTGTTGATATGATCAAAATTGTTTTAAGAGAGGAAGTTTTAATTGGAATTTCAGAGAGGATGAAGAACACATCACTTACAAAATATATACAAATCATATACAAAATACATACAAAAGACATATTGTATAAAATTTATATAAATATTATATTTAAGTTGTATGATGTTGTAGTTGTATTTAACTTGGTAGACATGATGTATGAAAGTTGTAGATAAGTTGTAATTAAGTTGTATACTATATAATTAGTTGTATGAAATTTATTTTTACTGTGTATGTTGTTCTATTAGTCACTATTGCCAGGACAATTGGGTCAATGCTTACTGCGAGATTAATGCGACAAAAGTGCTACGAAAATAAAGAAGAACAAGTTATCTATTTAGAAAATAAAGACAGCAACCTACACAACACGTTGAGATCCCATTGTTGTCATCAATGTTGTGAATCCACGATATGAGTCTTATGATATTATCCTTTTAGGAGGTATATAAGTGGATCAACTAAATATATGCCTAAATAACAGTACAAAAAATCAGTACACACAAAAAGTTCCATAATCATTCTTAACAGTAATGGTTACTTCTACTTTATTGCAAAAATCAATGATCTATAAATAAGGCACCTCTCATTTTCCGACGACTTTTGTTATGTGTCTCGTTTCGACTCGTGCAGTTGACAAAATTATAAAAAGTTTGGAAAATTTAAAGAAGAAAAAACCAATCACTGAACCATCAGTTGTAAAAGAAGAAAAAAAGTCAAATTGGAAGGAGTCTTATTAAAAGAGGAGTGGAGAGAAAATAGGAAAAAGATGTAACTAAATCCCCTAATTTAAGGCACTAATAATGGATTGTTTATAATTTGTAAGTAATTCTTGTTTAGGGCGGGTAATATACAAAATTAGGACAATTTTAGTAAATAAGTTTCAAATATTGTATAGGAAGGAAAAAAATCCTTTTCTTCTATCACAGCTAAAACCTCTGGCGGACCCAGAATTTTTATTTCAAAATACGAAGAAACAAATATACAAAGAGGTCAGCAGAAACTATATATTAATAAAATATATTATAACAACTGTCCTCTACGAGTTTTCATTTCCTGAAACATATTCATAATTGTCTCATCAGAAATGGTGTTAAATATTTTTCTTTCTACATAAGGTACCAAACAACCGCTCATGAATTCGTCATTCATTCGGTGTCGCAATTCAATCTTGATCAACTTCATCGCCGAAAAAGTTCTTTCAACTATAGCAGTGGCAACTGCTAGAAGCAAAGCAAATTTCACAAGGCCAAACACAAATGAATAATTCAAATGCTTCTTTGTCTTAACTAGTGTTTCAGAAAGATCAACAAGTCCTGGTAGATTTTAGAACCTTTCATCAACATCATGAACATCAATAATATAAGATTCAAGTTGATTCTTGAGCGTAACCATTATATTCTCATCAAAATCGTCATGATACTATTCAGCCATCTTCAATATCTTGTTTATGTCAAAACTGGAAAATGAGTTAACTGGATCTAAGCAAGCTACTCCAACAAGCAAGTTCGTTGTCACCTCATTAAAACGAGCATTGAATTCTTGAACTTGCCAATCAACAATCTTAAAAAATATATCAACACGATAGTGATGTAAAATAGTATAATCAGCACTTTACGTCGAGATCTTCCAGAGTTAACATAGAGGTCATCAAAGTTTGGTATCAAAATATTATACTTGACACAAAATGCAAACACCTTATCAATAAGTGAATCCCATTCTTCTTCTCTTAACTTTTGCAACCGTCTCTTTGCCACTTCAACAAGTAGAATAGCATTTGCAATATCTTGCTCCATTTTTTGTAATGATGTATTAAGCTCATTTGTGATCCCCAAAACATCTCTCATTAGGTGCAACATGAAAGCAACCTCAAATGTTTGACAAGTGCTAAGATATCCCTTTTGCCTTAGCTCTTTCTTCTAAAGTCCGGGCATCAACGACGATAGTATCAAGAACATCAATGATTGAGCCAAACATAGAAATAAAGTTCTTAAAAGATTTGTATTGCGACCCCAACGAGTATCGGCAGCTCTGGCAAGACCAAGTTCTTGATTCAAACCCCTACTAGTTTCAAGTTCACCCATGTCAAATGCCTCTTGAACTTTTTCTGCTTGAGATTCTCAAAGATCATTCATACGTTTAAAAGAATCTCCCACTATATTCAATACATTAGAAAACAATAATACAAGTTCTCCCGCTTCAAGACACTTTTTCGATATCGCAACAAGAGTCAATTGAAATTGGTGCGCAAAACAATGAATGGAATAAGCAGATTTACTTTCTTGTTGAATCAAAGTTTTGAGGCCACGCAAATCCCCTTGTATGTTGATTGCTCCATCATAGCACTGTCCACGCACATAAGATAAACTCAAAGAATATTGAGCAAGGTAATCAATAATTGTTTCCTTTAAACATAAAGCACTAGTATTACGAACATGAACGATCCCAATAAAATGCTCCACCACAGATCTACATCTATTAACATATCGCAAGACAATAGCTAATAGCTCTTTGCGTGATACATCACATGATTCATCAACTAGCAATGCAAAAAAGTCTCCATTGAGATCGCCCATAATTGCTTTGACTGTTTTAATTGTACATGCAATGATAATATTTTTTTGAATTTTATGAGAGGTCAAGTGATCATTCTTTAGAGCCTTTTTCAACACAAGATCATGGATGTTATTGCACCTCTCTGCATACCATGAAAGAATCTCAAGAAAGTTACCCTTGTTTAATGATGATTCATCTTCACGATGTCCACGGAATGCCAATCCTTGATTCAATAGGAGTCCTACCACCTCAATTGAAGCCTTCAAGCAAATCTTGTATTCGAGCTTGGTTTGACTGGATGGCCTATCAAATGAAGTTTGAAACTATTATAGATCTTCACATTTCCTTTTTGCCTGATTATGAATACTGCTCGACTTACCAACATGTATATCGAATCTCTTCTTTTTGTGCCAACTATTAAATCCTAAACTTGAAAATACATTACCTCCACCTTGATGAATGTCTTCATCTTGAAATAAGTAACTACACAAACAATAAGATGTATCTTCTATCACACTGTACTCTAACAAATTAGGATATTCATCAAACCATTTAGGATTGAAACAGCGCTTTAAGCCCGAAAAATCTCTTTGAGGAAACTTATGATATCGGGGTTGGTAACAGTCTCTAACAAGTATTATCTCCTTTGGATCAGTCGGTAAAGAATCGAGATCTATTCCTTGTCTTTGTTTTTAGAGGATTAAGGTTGTTCTTCTAATTGGTTCAAATTTTTTTCCGCGGGAGTAGCAATTAGAGAGGATGAACTTGATTGTGGCAACTTGGAAGATACTAGAGGGTAAAATCTCTTCATTGTAACACAAATTGGATTACCAAATTAGAATTCTAATTAGAAGAATAAATTTATATACGTTTAACCTTAAATTTAAACTAGCATGACAAACAAGAATTAAAAGTAAAAGAATACGCTAAGATTTTGGAACTTCAGTCCTATTCTGAGATTTTGATTTGACTTACTTTATGATTTCATGTGCAATTTGATTTATAAGCTTCTGGTATGATATATCAATTTTGAAGAATAAGAAAAAATTAACAGGAATATATGGGTGGAAGCAATCATATTAGATTTTTTAAGTTATCTCATAGAAGATGCAATGTCCAGTATTTTCAATAGCAAGGACAACTAATTCCATACTACTTTCAGTTCCATAGCATCAAATGTAACTAACAATAATGCAAGATCAACTATTTTCATTCCATAGCATCAATTTCTCTCGGCGTATAACAAATATACAGAACCTTATTTGGGCCTACTACTACAAATGATTTAGCCATAAAATTAACCAATAGTGAGGGACACACATCACTGTAGTAGTTAAACCAACAGAAGATGCACAAGCACAGAGATAAGAAAGCACATACATTTAGAAAATTGAAAAACCTGCCTTTCTTAGGCTTTGTAACTGAAAGGAAAAAAAAGAATAGAAATCAAAGAGAAACTTGATAGTAACAGTTGACGGGCTGACGGCGAGAGAGGCTACCCAACGAGAAGTAGCAGTGACTTATGGCTAATAGAAGAGACGACTATGAAGTTGTTCTTTGAAATTGAACTACAACAAAGAGAAGAAAGCACATATATTTAGAAAAACCTACCCTTCTCAAACTTTAGTAACTGAAAAATAACAAAGATTAATACTTTATGCAAAAGAGGAATAAATACGAAAATTTGAAAAATCAGAATTGTTGCTTATTGATCACCTGGAGTTTTAGTTAGATACCAAGGTGAAGCCCTTTGAGAGAGACGACCTTCTCGGTAGGGGCTAACGGAGGAGACGATTATGGAAATTCTCTTTGAACTTGAACTATCAGCAGAGAGAGAGAGAAGGGGG
>MCJB01020825.1:135100-148987 GCA_002018475.1 Nicotiana obtusifolia
GGGGGGCAATATTTTTAAAAATATAAACGGCGTCGTTTTATAGGACAACAGATGTTGTATAAAAAATTTTAAAAAAAGAGAGCATATTTAACTAACCAGTTTCAAACTCAAGACCAAGTGGATAACTTGAACCCTCTTTACCAACGGGCTAGGCGTTTAACTTCTTTGAAGTAGGCTCAATACAATATTTATAATATTACTTTTTTGAAGAAAGAAAAACATATATATATATATATATATATATATATATACATAGTATTATTTTCCGACGAAGCGGGTTCATATGAATCCTCTTGATCCTATGTGAGTCTGCCCTGACTAAAACGACTTAAATATTTTTTGTTATGTCTTTTAGAAAATTTTGTGTACATTCCGTACTAGTTAAGGCTTGCTCTTTAATTTATCAATGTGTATCAACATTTCTTTCCATCTATAGAAAGCATAATCTAATTACTTCTCAATTTGTGCTGGAATATGCCTCTATAGCTTCTTCTTTTTTCCTTCAGTGCATACAACTTTATCATGTTACCTAATATGAATGGCAATAGAAACTGTAAGTTTATTTTTGTAAAGTAATCGGCCATGTTTTTAGCTTTTCTTAAAGTCAAGTTTAAGTTTATTAATACTTGCAAGTTGCAACTTTATCATGTCCATAGTTAACTTTGTTTTTCCTCACCGTATGTCTTTTTACTGTGTCAATGAATACCTAACATGTAGCTCAAGCCAAGTCAATAAATGCAACCAGCAAGCTCAAATTCGAACTACTTCATCCCAGGTCTCTTCAATATCATATCATACTATATTATAAGTGTAAAGCTTTAAAAAGATTAAAATGACTATCAAAAGCGAAATAACGATTTTAACCTTGTATTAAATCCTATTCCTACAATATTGTTGTACCTAAAAGTAATTTCACCTTCTGATAAATCATAAATTTATATCACAATAAACATGTGGTTAAAGACAAGACATAACTCATGTATTTGTTTTTAATTAATAAGGGGACATAATTCATGTATTTATTTTCAGTGATTATTATAAACTCTTGGTCTGCTTTTTGTGAGAATTAGATGATGCTTCGTCATTTAATGATTTATTTCGTTAACTTTTTTAGGGATTAAATTTTTCTCATTTAAATTAGTGCGCATTTGGACATAAGAATCTTAAAATTCAAAAAATAAAGTGAATTTTTTTTTTCAAGTGAAAATGGTATTTGAAAATAAGAGTTGTGATTGGACATGAATAATTTTGGGTTGTTTTTGAAGTTCTGTGAGTGATCTGAGTGAAAATTTTGAAAAATAATTTTTTAAAGTTTTTCAAATTTTCGAAAAATTCCAAAATTCATCTTCAAGTGAAAATTAAAAATTTTATCGCCAAACACCGATTTCGAAAAAAAGTGAATTTTTTTCAAAATAAAGTAAAAAAATTCTTATGTCCAAACGTACTCTTAATTTATTCTAACTTTTCATTCATGTATCACTATTTAAGAGCTAGCTTTTACATCTTTAACAGTCGGCTTCGACAAATATTTTTTATATAATAAAGTACATAAACAATTGCTATAAAAATTTTGCAATTTCAAGCTTCGATTGAAGCTCTTGACTTCGTTTCTTCAGTTTTATTATTCTTCAGTTGAAAATTTTGAAGTATTATTGCATAAAAAATCAATTTTAATTTGTATCAGCTTTCAGTTATCGAATACGTTGAATCATCCAGTTATCAAAACATTCAATTTTAATTTGTATCCCTATACTCTACCGCATCTCTCCACCCAAAGAATTAAAGAGTTGAATATTGAATTATGGACACACACCTTCGTGAAACTCGAAATTTAAATAAAATATTCAATGCCCCACCTCTGTCGATGTAGCCCAGCAGTAACAACAATAGAAACTCGACGATGATAAATTTGTATGGTACAACAACATACAAATTAATTAAAAATAAAATTTCGTACAAATTTGTAACAATAATATATAAACTAAAAATAAATTTGATACAACTAAATATATAGTATACAACTTATTCATAACTTATCTACAACTTTCATACTTTATTTTTACACCAGTTAAATACAACTACACCATCATACGACTTAAAAATAATTTTTATACAAATTTTATACAATATGTCTTTTTGTATTTATTTGTTTATGAGTTTGTATATATTTTGTATGTGGTGTATTCTTTTTCCTTTTTGAATTTTCAATCAAAATTTCCTCTCTTAATACAATTTTGATATATATATATATATATATATATATATATATATATATATGATAGTATTTATAACTTAACTACAAATTTCATACAATGATTTATACATTATAAAATTATTTTTCAAATTTCATACAACATTCAAACAAAAAAAATATAACTACAACAGAATACAACTTAAATACAATTTACATCCAACTACCATACAACTTTAATACAATTTCGTAAGCATATTGTATGCCATCTTCTTCTACTTCTTCGAGTTTCAATCTGAAATTCAGCCAAAATCAAGTCTAAGCTTCACCGAACACATATAAACTCCAAAGAATATTCTCAATTGTTTGCAACAATACCCAATCTAAATAAATAATAGTTTTTGAAAACCCAAATTCGAATTTAAAGTTTCGAAGCTTTTTAACGGGCTGTCAATGGTGGAGAATCAAACACCTTCAAAATTTATTGATTGACAATTTCAATTCAAACACCAATTGTGCAACATGAAAGGAAATTGCTAAGTTAAAACTCTATAGTAAAACGATTGAAATCCATTGATGAATTTCATTAAAATTATATACAAGATGAAAGGATAAAAAACAGAGAACATCTGTGACGACCCGGCTAGTCGTCTCGTGAGTTACCGCTTCGTTTTCTCCATTTCTGCTTTATTATGCTTCGTTATCCGTGTTTTATGTAATCACGTTGAATGGTTTGCGTTCGGAGTAGATTTGGTAAGAAATGAGACACTTAGTCTCTTTCAAGAAGGTTTAAGTTGTAAAAGTCAACCGGATGTTGACTTATGAGTTAGAGGGCTCGGATGTGAATTCCGACGATTTGATTAGTTTCGGGAGATGATTTATGACATAGGAGTGTGATCGGAATTGGTTTTGGAGGTCCGGTGTAAAATTAGGCTTGAATTGGTGGAGTTAGTATTTTCGCGATTTCCGGTTGTTAGGCGAGAATTTGATCCGAGGGTCGGAATGGAATTCCGAGAGTTGCTATAGCTTCGTATGGTGATTTTGGACTTAGGTGTATGTCCGGATTTGAAATTGGAAGTCCGTAGGACAATTCAACGCATTTTGGGGAATGTTGGAAAATAGAAGATTTTTGGAAAAGTTTGACCGAGGAGTTGACTTTTTGATATCGGGGTCGAAATCCAGTTCTGAAAATCTTCATAGGTCTGTTATGTCGTTTATGACTTGTGTGCAAAATTTGAGGTCAATCGGACTCGATTTGATAGGTTTCGGCATCGAATGTAGAAGTTGAAATTTGTTAGTTTCATTAGGCTTGAATTGGGGTATGATTCATGTATTTAGCATTGTTTTATGTGATTTAAGGCCTCGACTAAGTCCATAATATGTTTTAGGACTTGTTGGTATAACCGAACGGGGTCCCGAATGGCTCGGGTGAGTTTTGAGTGGTTAAACGGACTATTTCATCGTTGGAAAGGAAAATCTGCATAAATATCAAAAATGTTACGTGATGCTGTCCAAAATGTGGACAGCATGTTGATTATGCTATGCGAAAATGCTATAGCAAAGTGCAACGGATTACAATGTCAGAAATGCTACGTGAAGCTGTCCAAAATATGGACAGCATGTTTATTATGCTACGCTAGCTGTCCAAAATGTGGACAACATGTTGATTATGCTACGCGAAAATGCTATAGCAAAGTGTAACAGATTACAATGTTAGAAATGCTACGTGAAGCCGTCCAAAATGTGGACAGCATGTTGATTATGCTTCGCTAGCTGTCCAAAATGTGGACAGCATGTTGATTATGCTACGCGAAAATGCTATAGCAAAGTGCAAGAGATTACAATGTCAGAAATGCTACGTGAAGCTGTCCAAAATGTGGACAGCATGTTGATTATGCTACGCTAGCTGTCCAAAATGTGGACAACATGTTGATTATGCTACGCGAAAATGCTGTAGCATTTTCAACACCTGAAAGTTTTATTTGTTCCGATTTTTGACCCCTTTATAAATAGAAATTAGTGCTCATTTGCCATGCAAAACTCATTTTTGTTATCCACAAAGAGAAACACCTCCAAACACCATAAAATCACAATAAACCAACCTCAAAACTATATCCAAAAGAGATTTTCTTGAACAAATTCTTAAAGAAGGGGGTTTTGACCATCTTGAACATAATTGGAGCTAGGGAACTCGGATTGAAGCGAAATCTTGAACGATTTTTGGAAGATTTTCGAGAGAAACATTGGGGTAAGTGTTCTTAACTCAATCTTGGTCAAATTACCCAAACCTATTGCCATTCTAGTATGTAATTGGTGATTTAAGTTGGAGAAACTTGTGGAAAACCCTTGAGTTAGATTTTAAGACTTGGAGGTTGAACCGATGTCAGAATTCGATAAATCTTGTATGGTTGAAATCGTGGGAAGATAAGGAACCGTTGAGGTGAAAAATTACTGAATTTCGAGAAGTGGGCCCGGGGCTCGGGTTTTGCTAATTTTGGGATTTCTTAGTATTTATTGATTGTTTTTGCGTGGGCTTTGTTCCCTCAACATATTGTGACGTAATTGTTCTGAATTTGGATAGATTCGACGTGCGTGGAGGCCAATTCGATGGGCAGAGGCGTCGTGGGCTAGAAATTTAGCCGGTTCGAGGTGAGTAGTGATTGTAAATGATGTTATGAGGGTTTGAAACCCCGGATTGCACATCATAGTGCTATATTGAGGTGAGGCACGCGCTCGATGATGAGTGTGGGGTCGTCTACTACTGGGATTGTGACTTGGTCCGTCCCGATTGATGATTTTTACTATATATTTGATTGAAACTGATTCTTTGTGCCGGTTATTTGAACCCTTCAGGGGTAGTTATCACTGTTTCCTCACTGTTTGATTCGTTACTTGAACTCATTCATGTTGTTTTCCACTGTTTTTACATAACAGCCATTTTTACTCAGTTTTGAGATTTAAATGACATTTTAAATGATATAAATGGATCGGGTGGCACACTGCCACGGATATGATATAAATGTATCGGGTGGCACGCTGCCACGGATATGATATAAATGGATCGGGTGGCACACCGCCACGGGATTTGATATGAATGGATCGGGTGGCACGCCTCCACGGATATGATATAAATGGATCGGGTGGCACACCGCCACGGGATTTGATATGAATGGATCGGGTGGCACGCCTCCACGGATATGATATAAATGGATCGGGTGGCACGCCGCCACGGGAATGGGTGGCACGCCGCCACGGATATGATATAAATAGATCGGGTGGCACGCCGCCACGAGATATGATATTGCGCTTGGGCCGTAAGGGGCCCCTTCCGGAGTCTGTACACCCCCAGTGAGCGCAGGGTACCCAGAGATATTACAGTTGGTAACAATGATAACTGTAGGTTACAGTTGGTAACAATGACAACTGGTAACCAGAGCTGTGAGATTGATACTGAGCCCAGGGATATTACAGTTGGTAACAATGACAACTGTAGGTTACAGTTGGTAACAATGACAACTGGTAACTAGAGCTGGGAAGATTTTTAAATAATTTCTTACTGATTTACTATTTTCAAATAATGATTTACTGCTTCATTATGCATTGCCTTGTGCTTTACGTGTTTCCTTACTTTCAGTCATTATTTATATGTGCTACTCACTGAGTTGGAAGTACTCATATTACTCCCTGCACCATGTGTGCAGATTCAGGCGTTATTGATTCCGCTCCGAGGCATTGACTACGATTATCAGAGCGGTGACTCAGAAACTACGAGGTAGCTGTTGGTGTCCGCAGCACCGTATCTCATTTCCACTTTCTTCAAACAATTGTGCCAGAGATATTGTAATAGTAATCTTGTTATTAGGATTTCATTAGTTGCTCATGACTTTGTGACACCCTGGTTTCGGGCTGTTGTTGGGATGGTTCACTATTTTTTTTTTTTGCAAATGACTGCTATTAAACTGTGCTGTGTTGTTCTCTTGTTAAATTTATTGCTTAAATTGAGTTATGGTTCGAATTGGTTGGCATTGTCTTCACGAGAGGCGCCATCACGATCGGGTTTGGGATTCGGGTCGTGACAAGCTTGGTATCAGAGCCTAGGTTACATAGGTCTCATGAGTCATGAACGGGTTTAGTAGAGTCTTGCGGATCGGTACGGAGATGTCTGTACTTATCTTCGAGAGGCTGCAGAACCTTTTTAGGAAAAACTTCATATTCTTGATATCCTTATCGTGCGGTTTGATTCTATTGAGGGTTATGTCTTTATTTCCTTCCTACTCAATCTTACGCGGCGCAAAGCGCTTATTATCAATTAGGTGTCGAAGAGTTGTAATGGTACTACAGACATGGTGCTAGATGCGTGTTCGGGCAGGCTATTATCGCTGTCTTGTGGAAGGATGTTCTTATGTTCCAGCTTAATATCTGTATCTTCTATGGTTTTGAGACCGTGCACGAATTGCTACAATGTCTATGCGTTGTTGTCATACAATGTTGGTGAAATGGTAGCGTGCTTATATATGGAACGCGGCAGTGAATGACTTGAAAGGAGGATTTCTCAGTGTATGACTTAGAGGTTCAGCATTTAATTTTAGCGAAGGAAAGGCAATCGGACTATAGATGTCCATGTTTGGTTGATGAAGTAACAAGACTTGATATTTTCAAGCATGATGGAATTTTCAATGTGATGCGGTGTCATCGTCCTTGTTTGAACGCATTATGGTTCATCGGTGTTACGGTCTTCTTGGATTTTGCCTTCGAGCATGGTGCTGTGAAATGGTGCCTGAGGGGTGGTTGCCAGAGATAGCTGTGTGCAGCTGTTCAAAATCGAATTAGTGTTTCTAATGTGGATGGCTCGAGAAAGATGATCTTCGAAGAGGCTTAGAGTCGGTAACATTTTATTGGTTCGGGTGCTACAAAGATGGATTTCGATTTGATGGAAGAAGTGTTTCGCGGTGGTTGCAGTACTAGCAGGCCAAGTATGAGAAGCAGAGGCTAAAAAGTTGCTTAAAGGAGATGGTTTAACCGAAATAAGAGTGACAGATTAGCATATGGATTCTGTGGTAGGATAGCCGCGTGCCTTGAGAAAGTGTAGAACGGTTTGGGAAAGTGCTTTCAACATACAGGTTTCGCGGCAACGAGGCACGTTGATAAAGAATATAGTGTTGCTGCATACTTAAACACCTATAGTGGACAGTTGCAGCCAGTGGGTGCTGAGCATTATTCCACCGGACCCATTTAAAATGGTTCAACGAAAAGTGCAAAAAAGAACGTGTATATGGAACCAAATGGATGTTGGTGATAAGGTTTATGCGCAACGAGGCAGGTTGATAAAGAAAATAGTGTTGCTGCATACTTAAACACCTATAGTGGATAGTTGCAGCCAGTGGGTGCTGAGCATTATTGACCACCGGACCCATTTAAAATGGTGTGTAACAAGGATTATGTGCGTCAACGGAAAGTGCAAAAAAGAAAGCGTATATGGAACCAAATGGATGTTGGTGATACGGTTTATGCGCGTAAATGTGGCATATGTTCCCAAACAGGACACGACCGCCATAAATGTCCTTCAACTTGTTTGGGAAGCGGTGGTAATTCAGCACCAAGTGGCAGTTCATCTAATGTGCCCAATTATCAAGGATAAACGTAGTGTTTTATTGGAATAATTTTGTTATACTAAAGTTATGTAAATGTTCCGGTTGCAAAATATATGAAATAAAATTATGTTTCCAATGGGGTTAAATCTAATTGTTATTTAGAATTAAAGATTCAATACAACAGTTTAACATACAGCCCAAGGAATAAAAAAAAATTCATTCGCCATTATCGTCGTTGTCTGGCACTATTTCGTTGTCACCATCTTCATCTTCTTCGTCAACATCTTGTACGCACCCTTCGGGACCAAGGGCATCGTAATCTAGGCCTCAGTTGACTCACATTTCTCGTATTTCATTGCTATCATCAATAAAATCACTTGCTTGATTTCTACAACAATATGGGACTCCTACATCCAACGTCTGTGGTAGAAACTTAGGTAGTCCCTCCCACTCGACGACTGTTGAGAAAACAGGATACTCATTGTCTCTATGCAATTTTTTATTTTCTAATAAATCCCGGTATGATCCTCCGTTCCTTCCAGGTAGTTCAGATCATCGATAGCATGATGAACAGCAAGTGCCTTTTCCATCTCTAGAATCTCCTTCATCAAATGCCGAATCACTTCTGGTTCATCTTTGTGTGTGTTTATTTGGAAGGTTGCAGACAGTGCTTGTGGTACTACAAGCCCATGCCAGTGACATAGTACTTCATAATCACACCGTTTTGAGTAAATGGGAACCCATTGTAGTTTTTCGCCCCAAATTTGCATACCTTCAGACTTTATAGAATGCATTTCGCCCTCAATAATGTGCCCTGCAACTTTTAGATCTGTGTGTATATGATAGGCTTATTTTCCAAGGGACGCAAAACACCGTACCACTTGTCATCAACCAAATCAGTACAACAACGTAGCATTTTTTTTCAAGGTAGGGATCTATTGTGTTATGACGTGTTCCATTTGGATCTTTTGAACTACCTTCACTTTTTTGACTCTTCGTAAACTACTTATTAAATGTTAGTGGAATTTCTGAATTGGATGTTGTTCTGGTTCTTCAAATGGTATTTGAGTATTGATCTCTTGGTTTAACTTAAGAAGAACTAAGCTGCATGTCGACCTATATGAACGCGAAACATAGCGCCTCACCAATATGCGCTATTTGTATTGTCATGTCGACCTGAAAAAGCGATCGGCCGAAAAAAGTTGTTGACAAGAAGTACTGGACCCACTTGTACCCGAATGCGTCACTATCACGCGAAACATAGCGCCTCACCAATATGCGCTATGTGTCTTGTCATGTCAACGTGAAAAAGCTGTCGGTCGAAAAAAGCTACTGACCTGAAAAGCTGTCGTACTGAAAAAGCTGGACCCACTTGAACCCGAAAGAATCATTATCACGCGAAACATAATGCCTCACCAATATGCGCTATGTGTTTTGTCATGTCAACCTGAAAAACATGCCGGCCTGAAAAAGCTGCTGACCTGAAAAGCTATCGTACTAACAAAGCTGGACCCACTTGTACCCGAAAAAATCATTATCACGCGAGACATAGCGCCGCACCAATATGCGTTATGTAACCTAAAATCACTCGTAGCTGCCTATAAAAACCTCGCTTATTTTAGTTGTTATTTGCATTATAATGAAGCGAAAACAAAAACTTTCCAATAATTTTCCATTTTCGAGCATTACGACATATTTGGACGAAATTAGGTACCAAGGTGTTATTGTGGAAAACGTGCGATTTTGAAGTCATGTTGTTCAATTGCAATTTGTGACGCAGACGTTGAATGTGTAAACAAGTTGTAAGTTATTATTCTTGAAAGAAATATTTGTTAATACTTTTTATATAACATGTAATTAATAGTCTTGTGTTATTCTCTCATTGGTAGGATGAAAAGAAATGTGGTTTTGATGAATGGTATGTTGAACCCATTAGTCGGGAGTACTACAAATCATGTTTGTTAAATATTTAGAATCTGACTGGTGAATACGAACTCCAGATCATGAAGCTACAAGAACAACTTGCGGCATTGCAGGGGAAAATAAAAGAGGCAGAAGAAGAAAAAAATAGGTTGGAGGAGAAATTTAAGTGGTTGAAGCACAGAATAATGGGCGATAATGACTAAACAAACACATTGATGCTTTGAGTGTAGTATTTTATTTTTATGTTGTACGTGTCATGTATTATCTTTAATTGGTAACGAATTTAAATTTTATGTTAATCTGTCATTTTTTTTTTGTGTTGTACTGTTAAACTAATAAATATCTTGAGAAATAAAAACACATGCGCAAATTATGTAAAACATAAATAATGTTTCTATTATATATTTAATGTCATATATACAAATAATAATAAATGTCAATGTGTCTCACAGCCTGTATGCTTGAAAGCATTAGCTGGCCTGAGGCGCATCCCATCTCGCCCGGCTACGCTATCAGGATCATCCTCATCACGTCTCGTCTTTATCGGAGGATGCGTTGCAACATGATCGTCGGTAAGGCTGGTAGACTCAGTAGAAGCGGCCGTCGGCAACCTACAGAATAATAAGGTATTTTAATATATGAAATAATAATTACTAACGTACGTGTTAGGAAAAAATATTTTAATGGTCATACATGGTCTCAGCGGACTCCTGAATTAGATCATCTATCTCCGGCATCTCAGTGTCGCACAATGCACCCTCCATGACGGGTGATGCCGATGTCTTTAAAAAAAATAAAAACGCTTTAGATATTACTGACTAATCAATAAGATAAAAACAAATAGAAATAATAGTAATACAAGCAAACCAGCACCTGAGTAGTGCCGCAACGCTCAGTTAGAGCATCGAGGTGAACTGGAGTAGATGAAGTATATGCTAGATCCTCAGCATCCCTCGATGATGAGCCATAACTCAGTCGTCGCCCACTATGCACGTCTCGTGTCGGAGTATCATCAACAACCGTCGATGGCTCTAGGGATTAGGAAAATACTGATCCCACTCTTGTCGCGTAATAGACGTGCCCGCGATTACAAATGGAGCTGACGGGGTCAACTGCGAAGTCTCTGGCGACAACTGAAGGCTGAATGACAACATATCATGAGGAGCAACGTGTGGCTCAGGGTGGTCACCCCTCTAATCATCTCTTATATCCTCCAGGGGTTCCTCAACGCCCCCTTGCTGGGGATCCCGTCCTCGCCGACCACCACGACCTCGTGGGACACCCCTTCCTCTCTGGCCACGCCTGCCACGTCTACCACGTTCAGGCTCCACTGGTGGCCTATGATGGTACTCCTATGGCGGCACATAAGCAGCCTCATATCCTAATCGCTCATCATCTCGGGCACGCCTCAATGTCTGGGCAATCAGATCTGTAACCTGCCGGCCATACTCGTGCAAAGCTGCCACTCCCTCACCGGTATGCTGCAGCATCTGCAGTCCTAACTAGTAGAACTGATGTAAGCCAATAGCCTGCATAACATGTCAAATATTAATTACGTAAGGATAATTTAACGTTATAAGTAATTATAACAAATAACATACCAGTGCCTCATGCCTCCCGGCGTATGGAATGTACCGACAACCAGCGATGAACAGGATTCCCGACGAGAAGTCGGGCAACGTTGCGATACCAGCCCATATACTCATGCTCGCCATCCGTACGCTCAGGTGGAGGGGGTGGCAGAATCAGGTCATACCTCTGGTCCCAAATCTCAATCTGGGCCTCTAGCCAGTCCAAGTATGTCTGGTCAACCCTGGAACGATCATCCCGCTCGTAATGTGTCCTAAGCCAAGCGAGCGGAATAGGTATAAGCTGCGGTCGACCAAATTGGCGAAGGACTCGCTCGGTGGCATGATGCTCAATAATATCGAGACAGATCAATGGGACGGAAGAGCTCCACATAGCTTGGTCGCGGGAGCAATAATCGGGCAAACCAGCTATGAGCGCGTTGCCGTATGGCCTCCATAAGAACTATTAATTAAACACAGGAATCGTGAGTAAACGCAACACATATAAATCTAGGCCAAGTAAACTTAAGAATACATGTACTTGCGCGCCTTCAAGCAAATCCAACAAATCCCTATAATAGGGGAGATGATCTCGAGCCTCGACCTCGCATTCGTAGCCTCTCCTATCAACTCACCTCCAAGCTAAAGGGAGAAACGGTGGAGGTGGTGCATCCGGAGCGATGGGTGGTAGAGGTGGGTGGAATTGCAAGACCTGCTCCCAGGCCCAAACCTAATATAGATTGTGGACGTAAAATTTAAGGTATTTTTTTACTATGTATGTTATAATCATGAAAAGAATTGACTACGTTTTCACCTGCAACAACGGTAAAAATCCGGCAACGTCTTTCTGGGTCCCCATGCATGCTGGCACATCTACCTATGCTGGTAACCTAGAACAGCTGCACCCCAGCTATAACCAGGTAAATCATCTAGCCGCTCAAGATGATGTTGAAATCTCAAGCTGACTAGCTTTCCCGAAGTGTTCAGGAACAATATACCACCAAACATCATCAGCAGCACCAATCTCGTGTGCCGGTCGATAACATCTGGCGATGAATCATCCGTAATCTCCGCATCCATCGCCTCTAGATGTCGCCGGACGGGGTCAGCTGCAAACGACTAGCTGGAATCCGATGAGCCGCTGCGACATATGTAGGTAATGCAATCCCTATAATCTCTGAGAGCATGCGGGTAACAGGTAATCCATCAACCGGCAACCCGAAAAGAACCTTCACGTCCTCAAGTGTGATGTTAGCCTCGCCGATGGGTAGATGAAACGTGTGCATCTCCGGTCGCCACCACTCTATCATAGCCGTGATCAACGCCCAGTCGAATTGCAACCGGCCGATCTCTATGATCTTGTAGAAACCCGTATCCTGAAGGCGTCTAACTCTATGAGGATGGAGTGGGTGGGCCCTAATGAACTCCCACATATCGTCTATACGTCTGGGGCGGAATGTCTAGGACAAACATTGCCCATCCCATATGTATGAAGACCTAGGGTTGGCCTGTAGCAACAATAGCTCTAGAGATGTAGGTCCGGGATGCACAGGGGGGACCTCCATGACGATGTCTATAAATTGAACAACATTAATTAAAGTATTTTTCTTTTTAATTGCTTAACATCTTGTTGCAATATCTTTTATATTACTATATAATCGATATTTTTACTATATTGTTACTTAGGTTGATACATTTTCTATTTTATAATTTTATATGTTAGGTTATTATTTTATATTTTCTTTCTTATTCACCTATTTTTGGTATAATAGAATTAAATAATTAATTTTTATATGAATACATGATTTAATTAATAAGTATTCATATACAAATAATTAGTTTGAAAAAAAATTTGTTGTTTTAGTTGTTATTTTAGTATTCGAGAGACTTTGTGTTTGAACTATCATCTTTTTTTCAGATATTTTTGGGGTTGACAGATAATTAAATGATTAATTTCAATAACTACAAAGATACTACGCTAAAGGGCACTACATTGTACTACGCTAAAGGGCACTACATTACAACTAAAGCAATACATTAAAATTACGGGCACAGCATAACACTAAATGGAACTAAATAACATTAATTATTCATAAAATAACGATTTATCTATTTTACTAATCTTTTAGCACATAAATAATCTAATCTGGATAAAAAATAACAAACTAATTTAATCACAAAACAATTACGACAATACATATGCCACAGTTAAAAATAACTAATAAATATTTTTTTATAACAACTAATAATATTAATTATTTATAAAATAATAATTTCTCTATTTTACTAATTTTTTAAGCACAATAATAATCTAATCCGGATAAAAAATAACAAATTAATTAAAAAGAAAAACAATCACGAAAGAACATATATCACAGTAAAATATAACTAATAGGAATTTTTTTTACATGAGTTTCAACAAAAAATAAGTCGAAATACCTCGATTTTAAATTTTTTGAAAGGTGAAGATTTGATGATTTGGGGGCCGAAACGAGCAATCCACTATGCGATAACGTCTTAGATCTTAGCTTGCTACAATACCGAGAATCTATACTTTTTGTGGGACTAGTGGGCTCCAATGGAGTATTTTTTGCGTTAAAAATTGGGGGGGGGG